>JALPSE010000471.1:0-14553 GCA_030558545.1 Bipolaris gigantea | reverse complement strand
CGGCCGTCTCCCCCCCCCCCTGCGCACACTCGACAGGGAGCCGGGTCATTGTGGCGGCCAGCACGCCGGCGATCCAGTGTGTGGCCGGGTTGAGGGCATAGATGCCGTAGCGCCAGAAGGCAGGCATGGCGGCAAAGGGGCGGACGACGCCGTTGAAGAGGCCGAAGATGAGGAAGAAGAAGGGGAGGAGGTTGGAGATGAGGGGCAAGGAGGGGGCAAGGGCGCAGATCCACTGGCCCCAGGAGGATAGGAAGAGGAAAAAGAGGAGCGTCATGGAGAAGACGTAGCCGCTGGTTTCGGGGCCCGAGGGGAGGCCCGTGGGAAAGTAGCAGGCGAAAAAGTAGGCGACGCTTGCGGCCACGGCGCCTGGCACCTCGGCTACTACCTGCGCGGTAGCAAACGCGGTCCAGCCGTAGATGCGTGACGGCAGCTCCCTTGCCGTCCACAGGGCCATGTTCGAGTAGAACCTTGGGACTACGCCGTTGACGATTGTGGGCGGGAGGAGCACGATGAGGAAGACTGTAAAAAGCCGGTTTTGCAGGTCGGTGGTGGTGGTGGTGGTGGAAAGGCGGTAGAAGGTGAAGCCGTTGAAGAGGCCGAGGAGGAGGGAGACGAAGAGTTTGGAGTAGAGGTACGAGGGGGAGCGGTAGTATTGGGTTAGGGTGCGCAGGGTGAGGAGGCGGGTTTGTGTCCAGGTGGAGGCTGCGAATTCAGAGTCTGCCCCATCTTCCTCTGCGTTTTGGTTGGTGGGGGGAGAGATTTTACTGCGGGAAGACTGCATGGTTTCGATTTCCTCGACGAGTCGAGCGTCGTTGGGAGACTTGAGCCATTCGTCATTCCAGTCCATCTTTGTGCCGTCAGCGCGCTTGATGGGTTTTGCGGCGGTTTCGAGAATGAATTCTGCGACGTTTTTGCTGGGCGGGCAATGGACGCCGCGGGAGCCAAAGTAGTCGATCACGTCTCTGCCGTTTTCGCCTACGGGGCCGAAGTAAAAGGTGTTGCCGCCTGGGTTGAGGGCGAGGATCATGTCGAATTGCTGAATTAGGACACTGCTGGGCTGGTGGATGGTGCAGACAATAGCTTGGCCGGCTTGTGCGAGCTTCTTCAGAAACTGTACGATGGAATATGCAAAGTTGCTGTCAAGGCCACTTGTTGGCTCGTCGAGGAAAAGCAAGAGGGAGGGCTTTGCGGCAAGCTCAACACCAATGGTTAGACGCTTCTTCTGCTCGACGCCCAGGCTCTCGATTAGTGCATCTTGTATATCTTCGAGTTCGAGGAGTTCGATAATCCTATCGACATAGTCTAGCTTCTCTTTCCGGGGCGTCTTCCTGTCCTGTCGCAAGAGAGCAGAGAACTCGAGGGCCTCGCGAATCGTGGCCGTGCCGTCGTGAAGATCCATTTGCTCGCAGAAGCCAGTTCCGCGCTGGAAGGCTTTCCCCAAATGACGGCCATCGACAAGGAACTCTCCAGAAACCACTCCGGTTGTCTGTCGCTGCGAAAGGGTGTTGAGCAAAGTCGACTTGCCTGCACCAGAGGCACCCACAAGCGCAATCATGACACCAGGTTTCGCATATCCGCTGACCTTGTCAAGAAGTTTACGCTCATCGCCCTGGTATGGAACTGTGTATTCGACATCTTTCCAGGTAAAGATACTTTTGCTGCTTGAAATGGCCTCGAGTGCCTCTTCCTCGTGGACAGTAGTATTGGAGCTCGACACCGACTCACCAGACACTACCTTCTCTTCATCCGCAGGGCCATCTTCCTTGACAGCCTTTTTCGCACGCCTAGTCTTTGCGAAGATTAGCGCACCCCCGCCAGACTTTGTAAAAGAAATCGTCTCAGTGGCAATCACTGTCACCAAGATGTACAGCACGGCAAAGGCTACCACGGCGCCAAAATTACGCCAGAGATTTACCCGCGAGTAGTCGAACGAGGCCTCGAGATAGTCTGCACCGGATACTGATCTCGAGTTCGGCGATGCACCTGTCAAGCTGCATCCTTGGAAAGCAGGGTCAACGCCAGGACCCTGAGGTACCAGCTGGCTGGGAGCGCACTCCATTGTCCGGTCCGAGAACTCGTTAGTGAGGACGGCTTCAAAGGAGTATCCGACCGGGTTGACCCAATATAACCATCCGAACCAAATGTACTTGCCCAGCAGCTGCGTCTTGGGAATAGCATAGCCAGTGTAGATGATGAGGAGATTGAGTGCGAGACCAGCAAATCTCACCGCATCATCAATAGTCGGGGACAGAGCAGCGAACATGCGGTACAGCGCGGTAACGCAGAATGTGGTGGTGTAAATGAAGAGAAAGTAGATGAAGAACTTGGAAACATCCGTGTCAAGGCCATTCATGAAATACATGATGATCGAGAACGGAACAACCTGTGCAAGCAACAGGGGGAAATCCTGCACAACACGAGCGATTACCACGGCACTAGGGCGATAAAAGGCGTAATCCTCGTGTCTTTTGACAACGTCGCGTCCAGATACTGCCTTCATCAGCTCAGACAGCTGAAGCCAGCCGAGGAAGAGAATTGAGAAAAACTCAGAACCGCCACGAGTAAAAGCACCAGAGGTATCCATGGCTTGGCCGTAGAACAGGGATCCGACGATAAGACTGTTGGAGATGATGATGAAAAACTTGGTGTAGAGTGTCGTCTTGTCGCCCCAGGTTAGCCAGAATTCTCGCTGGGTACAAGCGATGACCTGGCGGGCAAAAGAGACAGTAAAGGGCGATTTCTTGCGAACCGTCTTGCTCTTGCTCTCGCGGACGGCTCCCTCGAACTCTTTAGCATCCATGTATCCGCTCCTTTCTAGCTCTTCCTTATACTCCTGTATCTCCCTGAGTACACTCTTGTACGCGTCACTCTCACGGTACACCTTTTCGAGCTCCTCTGGCGTCTTTGGTGCCTTGTCCTCGAAACCAGGTTGGAACTGACGTTCGGTGGGATCGGTCACCGCTGTCAGGAAATCGGCTGTGGTTTGGCGCTCCGGACACTTGAAGCCCAAGCCGATGAAGTACTGCTTTGCGGCACTCGCTGGACCCTGGTAGATGCATCGGCCGGCATCAATGACCATGACTTTGTCCATTAGCTCGTAGATCCCTTCGCCTGCTTGGTACAGAGTGACTAGCGTTGTGCGATTACTCACGTCGGTCATGATACGCAACGACTTGGCATAGTCAAGAGCAGTACTAGCATCGAGACCCCTGGTACTGTTATCCCAACAGTTGACCGTGCTCTTGGTGGCAAGAGTCTCGGCGATGGAGACACGCTTCCGCTCACCTCCACTGATTCCTCGGACGTACTCGTTTCCCACCTTTGTGTACTTTGTGTGGGATATACCAAAAACCTTGAGAAGTGCCTCAAGTAGAATCGGAATCTCATGCTTCTCGTGCTTCTTGATCTTGTGGGTGAGGGCAAACTTGAGTGTCTGCCACACATTCAGATCAGCCATGTGAGAGTCATCTTCTGGGTTGTAGTTGACTTCGCCCCTGAACTGCTTCCTCTGCTTGTCGGCGGGTATACCACCATACGACACTTCACCTTCGACAGCAGCATAGCTCTCCCGGTTGTTGGCGATGACCTTGAGAAAAGTTGAACAGCCAGATCCAGGTCGTCCTAGGACTAGCATCATCTCGCCATCCTTGACAATGCCAGAGAAACCATGAATCAAAGTCCGCATATTCTTGTTCTTTCCAAGCCTGAGTGCTGGAAACAGTTTTTTTACAATGCGGTAAAGGTCCGGACCAAATGTTCCTAGGATAGCATCGGGCAAGGTTCTCGCAAAAGAGGCGGTAGATCCTATGCCTTTGACTGTGAGGTTCTTGTAGACGACGCCAACCTTCTTGGCTGATTGACCATTCCTGCGCTTCTCAAAGTGTCCTTCGCGCATGAATTCACCAAGTTCGAAATCATCTTCCTTTTCGTTGGCGAGGGCGCCTCCAGTGTCACCAGGCTTGTCGTCCTCCACGTCACCTGTGCCTTCCTCGACGCGTGAAACCGACAACCGACGTTGGGTTTGTCGGGTACTGATCCTACTAATATTCCGGGACAAAGTATCTGAGCGATATGATTGGACTCCTCGTGATCGTGACCTAGACAATGAGGCAAGCTCTCCTCGGAGCACCTTGAGATCTTGTGCTGCAGTCTTCGAGTCGAGCTTTCCGGCGTCGCGTTCGCCCCAGGTTCCCGCTCGCTCAGGATAACCACTATCCGGGCACTTGTAGCTTTGATTACCAGGAGTCACCGCTTCGTCTCTCCCACTACGAAGATAATCATCGTCATGCCAGGGGTTACGACGACTGTCTCGTTCAGAGGGTGGAATGGAAGATCCCCACATTGTTCAGGCCTGTAATGAAAGGAATTGGCTATCAAACCGCTTGATCAAAGGAAGGTGAAAGGAGAGGGTTGTGACGATGCTGCCAAAGTAGCCGACTGGAGACGTGGTCATAAGTACACTTGTAGATGAAGAGGGCTGACAAAACGGTGTACACTGCAGAAGCAATGTTGACCAAAGAAGACATGTGCCCAGCGTGGGCACCTCTGACCAAAATCTCCGCATTACACAGCAAGAGGCAACGGAGATAAGCAAGCCATGTCGTCATGCACAGATTGGTTCCATGATTAACGTGCCTTGCCGAGGAGCTAGATTGCGAAGTGCACCCACTCTTCTCACCGACCCTCGCACGCAATCCAAACATTGGAGGTCCAACCTTGTCTTGCATCACTAGTTCACTTCACTGCTGTAGACAAAAAGGAAACTGAATGTTCCCACATAAGGAAGGTGTCCCTGCATATTTGGAGTAGACGCGAGTCACTCTCCACCCGTATAAAGTAGGCCGAGTGGTAAAACCGACAAATGTGCCTGACCTGGCATGACGGCTGTATGTTCAAAATGTGGGATGTACGGTAACCCTCCATGTAGTCCCGAGCCAATGTTTCTAGAGTACTCTGCAGTATGTGCAGACCTACCCGGACTTGCATGCATCCTGGCATGGAACGACCCATTCGCGGGCTAAGCCTAGGATGTCGATCTTGCCAAGACCAGTAGCAGGGTTGTCCCAAGTCCGACGCCCGTAGGTATATAGATATCAGCATGATGCTCGGTTGGCTCGCCGTGTCGCCTATAAGCATGCATGTCTATCAACCTGGCATTCTGCTTTGAAAAGTGTTCGCTACAAAGTAATCAGGCACAAGTCTATTGCCGCGGCAACTCACAAAGACTCGCACCATGTGATTTATCATCATCGTCATGCAATAGACATAATATTCTACCGTAAGGGGTATTCGCATCTGAATGTAATCATCGGGTTGTACGTGTTGGCTTTGACTATCATCCTCCTAATCAAAACATCGTCCAGTTTACGACCTCTTCTCGATGAGTTGAGGGATGTCTTCAGGCTTGTTCTTGCCCTCGAGAATGTTGTAGACGGCAGTGAACAGGGGAAAGTCGTCCTCCATACCCTGGGCCTTCAGGAACTCGTTGACTTCGTAGGCAGTGCTGGTACCCTGCAGTTTCTGCCCATTAAGCTCCGTCTGCTCAATCTCGTCAATAGGCTTGCCGCGCTGGACAGCCATCTTTGCGCAACGAAAGTTTCGTCCACCCATGCACGATGTCACAACATCAGCAACACCGCAGCTTTCCTCGGTGAATGTGCTGGTGCGTGCACTCTCTCCGAAAAAGGCCTTGCCGAACCTCACCATCTCCAGGATACCAACACGCATGACGGCGGCTTTGGCGTTGTCGCCCCATCCCAGACCGTCCACAAAGCCTGCTGCAAGCGCGATGATGTTCTTCAGAGCGCCACCAAGAGACACACCCGCGACGTCGTTGACAATGTGTACATGGAAATAGGGGCGGTGGAAGAGCTTGCGGACGTTTTCGTGCGACAGAGGCGGGTACTCGTTAGGCAGAGCAGTCAGATGCGCAGAGCGCTTGCTGGGCTTGGACTTGCTAGGGTCAATCAAGTCGACATGAGTAGTGAGGTCGACCTGGGAAGCATTGGGCGAGCCACTTGGGGTGGGATGGCGCGAGTCTAGCGGCGGGGGGTCGTACGCCACCGTAGTCTCGGAATACTTCTCCTGGGCAATCTCAGAGGCAATGTTCGCACCCGACAAGGCACCGCAGTAGATGTTGAGCGTCATGCCAATCGTCTCCGACATCAGCCGAATGCCCTTCTCGCTAACATCCACGCCTTTTGTGCAGCAGATGGCTCGCGCATATGGGAGAATCTTTCCGACCAGTTGCTGGCATGAACGCGCGATGAACTGATGGGGCAGCACAAAGATAAGTATCGTAGAGTCCTTGCACGAGTCGGGGAGGTCGGGGTTAGCAATGACGTTGGATGGGAGCGTGATGTTTGGGAGGTACTTGATGTTCTCATGGACCCTGTTGATGAGCTGGGAAAGCTTCTCAGGCTGATCAGAGCCGTTGTAGTGACGCGAATCCTTTGGGATTGTGTACTCCTCCTCAAACACCCACATCTGCACTGTTTCTTCAAACAGGGAGGCCTTCTCCTTGACGTTCTCGGCGACTAGTTTAGCCATGGTGGTGCCCCTATACTATCCGTCAGTCAATGTCCCCCCCGCTATCGAATCATCTTGCATAGCTTCTAAGCCCAGCTAAGCACATACCAGTTGCCGGAACCGACCACCGTGACTTTGTGCTTGCGACCAACGCCGAGGGATGCCATTTTTGTGTATTCGTGTCTCACTTGGTGCAGATGGTGTTTGTGTAAGACGCTATCTGGCACGACTGTGCGTTTGTATGGGCTTTGCAGACAACGAGGGGTGACGTGGTGAGGTAAGTGCGAGGCAAGCGATAATGGCTTCCCAAATTTGCAAACGGCCACTCTTGCGGGTTCCTATGATGTCTTTGCACAGTCAGTATGGAAAAAAAAAGGAGGTAAGTTTTCAGCCGCACGGAAGGTTAAGTAAATAAAACAAAAGTATAGGAGCTGGGGCAATGGCAGGCAAACTGACCTCGGCAGCTTGTGATGCGGCGTTGCCGAAAGCTTCAATTGCTATGGCCCACGTCTCAAGGCTGGCGGTCAGGGCGTTTTTGACAGTGGAACTGGACTTGGCGGCAAAGCGTCGAGCGTGGGTATGGATCTGCTTAAACAGATGCGGATGTCGACGAACTAGAGAGAAATTCGGGAGCTTTGCGTCATGGGATCTGCAGCGTCGGAGCTGCGGCGTTTGTTGATCAGCAGAATATGCATGGCCGACGGCCAATTGCATGCGAGCAGAGGCAGCCGACTAATAATAAAGTCCCGACGACAGGCATCACAAGACGACAAAATACGACAGCACACGTGCAACATGGGGCGCCGTGCGGCACAGTGTAAAAGTAGCAGTGTGGGTAGTATTGGGTATTACAAGTCGTGTGTTGCTTCATAACATCGCATTAAGTATCCTCCGAGCGACCGCAACCACCATCAGCAGTGATGAACAAGAAAATGCACAAAGATAAACAGTCAAAGCCATAAAACGCCAACGCTAACACGCTGACCAAGATGAGCCTTCTTCAGCGAATGTCCCCCACACGATTATGCTGACAGCAGTAGCATACGGCCATCTCGTCGCCATCCAACAGGGACCGGCCCGCGACCCTTTTGGTGTCCTGTTGTTGATTTACAAGGCCATTCCGAAGAGGGCAAAGAGGCCACCGGCGAGAGCAGTGGTGCCGTACAAGCCAAGGTTGGCAGCAGCTGCGGGGGAAGGGGTGCTGGAGGCAGCGCCGCCCGAGGAGGAAGCTTCGGTTGAGGCGGGCGAGCCGCTGCTGGTGGCAGAAGGGCTGGACGAGGCGGAGGAGGATCCGGAACCAGAGTTGCCGGCTTCGGTGGCCTGCTCGATGGTCTTGTTGCCGCATAGGCTGGAGCGGGCCTGTTCGCACTCGAATTGAGTAGTTGCGTCCGTGCCAGAGGCAGCGATACAGTTGCTGTACCAGACAAGGCACATTTGGCCGGGAACCGTCTGCTGGTACTGGTCCATGACGCTGGTGACGTCGGTACCGTTGCGGCACTTGCAAGAGAAGTCGAGAGTGGTCTGCACGCGTGTTAGCACTTGGTACGCGCATGGCGGGACGCGCGACATACAGAATCGCACTGGTTGCCATTGCTGGCAAGCGAGCCGCGGCCGCCGCAAAGCTCAACACAGGTGTTTTGGTTGGCCTGGCACCATGACTGCCTGTCGTCCTGGTCGACCGAGCTGGCGGGAACGGAGCAGCACTGGATGGGAGTGTTGAACGTGGTGTTTTGCGCGGACACGAGGCCGGCGAGAGCCGAAGCGGCGGCGATGAAGGTGGTGGAGCGCATTTTTGTGAGTGGGAGCAAGAGTATCAATGCCTGAGAGTGGGCGGCGTCAGCGAATAGCCGGCAAAGGGATAGGAGTGCGTGGAGCAGGACAGGGCGGCAGTGCACGGCAGCAATTGGGCATGCAATGTGCGCAGCTCGTGGTGGAGGAGGTGAGTGGGCGAGGGAGGGAACTTACAGCGGGATGTATGATGCTGATTTGGTGGAACGGATAACAGAGGCGGGTGGTGCTGTTGCTGGGGGGAGCAGGAATATATGCTGCAACGCACGGGCTGGAGGAAGACGGCTAGTCGGCCGTGCTTGCCTACTACGAGCTAGGGCCATTGTTTTCAAGATACGCTCAGACGCGGCGGAAAGTCGACCTGGGCGTCTTTCGCCAGTTGCCAGGAAATTGCTCATTTAGTGTACACACACACACTCTCTCTCTCTCTCAGGTGGATGCGCCCGCGCCCTCGCCCTCGCCCGCGCCCTCGCCCTCGCCCTCGCCCTCGCCCTCGCCCTCGCCGCTCCCCCGCTGCTCTTTGTAGCCATCGCCATGTCCATGAGGCACACGGCGGCTTTGCGCGTCAGGCAATGTGTACTACACGGCGGCATTGGTTTCAGGTGTCGCCAGTCGCCAAACCCGCCACGCTTCGGATATGCGCCTGCAGGTTGGACCCAGGCGACCCCGCTCAACCGTCCGTGTCTGCAAGTGTCAAGTAACCTACATAAGTACTGAGGCTCCCAAGGCTCCCGTGTGCATCTATCGGACGGTGCCATGCCGCGCCGGCCCAAGTGCGTAGCGCTGCTTGGTTGGAGACGAAGAATCAATGGCTCGCTGCATGCCTGCACAGTGGCCGTGCTGTGCTTCCGCTGTGCAAACCCCATCTATCACTGACACACCCGAGCTCCACGCCTGCACCACACCAGCACACTGCGAAAAACAAAAAAGAACCGGGACGCCTGCCATGCCGAGTCAGGCCAGATGATGCGCCGTTTCACCTTTGGCGGCCGGGGCTGGCAGCAGAGACGGGCAGCAGAGACGGGCAGCAGAGACGGGCAGGCAAGACACCAAGCCGCAGGCAGGATGCATGGCTGCGGGAGCCTGCCCGTAACGCTGCTGCTACGAGCCTGCCTGGGCGGGCCGACGTCGCTTGAACCGGTTGCCGCCAAACCAGCCTTAGCATGAATAGCGTATTGCCAGTCCTTGCTGGGTCGCTTGCATGTCCTCCCTCGGCCCGCGCACAAGAAGGATGCAGGATGCACCGCCCATCCTACCCGCCCAATCACATGCCGTGCCCCAGATTGCCCATCGACGACGCATGCTGTTTTGTTATTGTTATTGTCGCTGTTGTCAAGCCATGGCCATGTCGCTGTACAGACATACTTACACCGACTGCGCCTTCATCTCCACACCCTGCCCATCCTCTCTGCCAAGCACTGCAGCCCACGGTACCAGCACAGGGAATGCCACTCGTCCACACAAGGCACCGCGTCTACCTACCTACGCATTCCCGCATATCCAGCTGTAGCACACGCAACCCCGAGGCGGTGACTGTCGGGTGTGGCAGTGACAGTGCGCGTCGACATGCAGCCATTGGATGCGGTTGGGTAGCATTACCCCAGAGCCGCAGTAGTCTGTCGTGACGCATGCATTCCTCGCCAGCCGGTTACGTGGCTGCATCGTGGCGCTACGGCACTCCATCTCCCCTCACTTGTGCCGATGCGCCAGCCACCCAGTATTCGACATGTCTGCCAGCAAGCAATGGGCATGCCCGCGCGAAGAATCACTTCACACTTGTCGTCTGCAAAAGGCCCGGGTGGACCTCTGTGCTCCACGCAGCGGAATCTCTACGAACCCGACCTCAGTCAAAGCAACCATTCCTCCTTTCGGCTGTAGTCGTACGCTAGGTTGCACTTAGGGTGCAACAAAAACAACCAATGGAAAAAATCAGCACACCCACACGGCCACTGACAGCTTGTCGAACATATGGCCCGTGCATCCTCCCCCATCACCATCACCACCACCATGCGGCATTACGGTCCCTCACACAGTGCACTTCTGTTTGTTTCTTGTAGCCAACAATTTGCTCCCTTGGTTTCCCACTGTACCCTTTGTCTGCGCCCCGCTATATCTGGGGCTCGTATCATGTCAGGTTCTCATTGGGGCATTTCCCAATAAGCACCGGCTGCAGAGTCGCTCAGATGATGTCACGACTCAGACTTGGCCAGTTATCCACCTCAAACTGGTGCAACTTTACACACATTCCCATGCGCTCCCAGGTTGATGTACCGACACTGCAACCATCTACCATAACCTCTCTGCCTACCGGTGGCCCTTTTTCCAATGCAAAACAATTACTTTGTCTGCACCCTGGGCCAGGCGGCTGCCCTAAACACCAGCCCGAAGTCGTACCGAAACATTAGCGAGTACATCCGTCAGCAATCCTATAGCCACCCCTTGCTCCCTGCCGTTGGCTTCCCCATCCCCGAGCCAGATCAGCAGGATTGGAGTGGCAAGGTTCTCACCTTTGCAGACGTTGAGCATGGTGTTGGTGTCTTCGCCTCACGCCTTGCAATTTCTCTTGGCCCCTCACGAGAGCCACAGACGGTTGCTCTACTGTGCCATAGCTCTCCTGAATTCCTCTTCACTTGGTTAGGCTTGATCAAGCTGGGACATGCCGTCTTACTCGTAGCTCCACAATGTCAGCCGGCTGCAATATTGCATCTTTGTGCCTCGTGCCAGGTGTCAGTTCTCCTTTGCGACGAGGCCCATGCTGGGCGAGCGGATCAGTCGGAGGAACTAGCAAAAGAGCAAGGACTGTCTGATTTGCAAACAAGGCCGCTACCGATAAGTGCTTCGGAAGACATTTGGCAGGTTATTCAAGAACAATTCGAGGATAGTATTGAACCACTGCATGTCGACCAGGATGCAGTTGCATACCTGCATCACACTTCTGGGACTTCGTCTGGCCTCCCAAAGCCCATCCCTCAATCACATCGCGCAGCTATCGGTGTGCTTCCGCATCTTCCCAAGATACCTGCTGTCGCTTCATTTACTACGACACCACTCTACCATGGAGGAATCGCAGATTTGTTTCGATGCTGGACAAGTAACGCTTTAATTTGGCTTTTCCCAGGCAAAGATGTGCCCATTACAGCACGCAACATCTGCCGTTGTCTGCATGTAGCCAAAGTATATGCAAAGACAGAAGGGCTTCCCAAGGTCAAGTACTTCTCATCGGTCCCCTACGTACTTCAGATGATGGAGGCTGACGAGCGAGGGCTGGGGCTGCTCCAAGAAATGGACATTGTAGGCGTTGGCGGCGCAGCCTTGCCAACTGAAGTCGGTGATCGTCTGGTCAGGAAAAAGGTCAATCTCATTTCCCGGTTTGGAAGTGCAGAATGCGGCTTTATCCTGTCATCGTATCGTGAATCGTTTGCAGACCTAGATTGGCAGTATTTAAGAAACTACAACCCACCAGAACTGGTAGAGTTTGAAGAGCGCGAGGATGGTCTGGCTGAACTTGTCATTAAACCTGGGTGGCCGCACATGGTATCGCCCGCAACTTGACGCACAGTATGCAGCTAGCGGCTAACCTCTACACAGGCGAAGCAAAATCGACCTGACGGATCGTTCGCCACTGCCGATTTGTTTGCGCCGCATCCTACAATCAAGGATGCTTGGTTGTATCATTCACGAGCAGATTCCCAACTTACCCTCATCACGGGAAAGAAATTCGATCCGGCCCCACTTGAGGATGCTCTCGCAACTTCGCCTAACCTCGATGGTGTTCTCATCTTTGGTAACAGCCGGCCCTTTCCAGGCGCACTGCTCCTGCGGTCTGAACAAGCGAGTGAGATGACAGACGACGAATTGCTCAACTCCATAAGGGAGCAAGTCGCAAGGTTGAACAGCGAAAGCCAAGATCATGCCCGAATGCCCTTGGATATGTTGGTTCCCATCGCCTATGGAGGCCAACCGCTCGAAAAAAGTAGCAAGGGCACCATCATTCGGAGGGCTGCAGAGGAACGATTCCAAGACATCATCAATCAGGCATACATCGCGCAGGATTCCGACTCTGTCCCTCAGGTGAGCGATGAAGATCTGCCTCGGTACTTGACGGATCTGATTCAGAGCCTGACGGGACAATCTGGACCGCTTACAGAGGACATGGACCTGTTCTCCTATGGTGTTGATTCCATTGCGTGTATGCAGTTGAGGACGCGTTTGAGACGATTGGTTCCGAATATCGAGGGACAGCTACCAATGAATGTGGTAGAAGATTGCGGGTCAATTCGGCGACTGACAGACTATGTATTGCGAAGGAGACAGGGGGAAAACGAGATGGGGGAGGAAGACGAAGAGAAGCTAATGCTTGACATGGTAGAGCGGTATGGATCGTTTGAAAGACCAACCCCCGACGTGTCCGCGAATGGACTGCTCGAGGAGAGTCAAGGCGGTGATGTTGTAGTGCTGACTGGGGCCACTGGGGCACTGGGCGCGCATATTCTAAGTCTACTACAGAAATCAGCCACGGTCACAACAGTATACTGTCTTGTCAGAGGAGCCGACGAAACAGCAGCGAGAGAACGCGTGAACAAGGCGCTGCAGCAACGTAGTCTGATTGACACAGGCCCCCCTGACGCCCCGAATACCAAGATCAAAGTAGTGCCAGCGCAGCTAGGCGAGGAGAATCTGGGATTAGACGATGAGACATACGACCATTTGGCGAAGAAGGCAACCTTGATTGTTCACGTTGCATGGACGGTCAATTTTCGTCTCAAGCTACGGAGCTTCGAAAAAGACAACATTGCTGGGGTGCGAAACCTCCTCCTGCTTGCCCTGAAAGCTCGACGGTCGCAGCCTCCTTGCTTCTTGTACTGCTCCTCTACCGCGGCAATTATGAATAGCTCTCTGGATGACGCAGGCAAACTGCCCGAAACGCTTAGCTCCAGGCCCTCTTCCGCATCATGCCTGGGCTACTCTCGTTCCAAATGGGTGGCGGAGCACATTTGTCTCCGAGCACACAAGCAAACAGGGCTTCGGGGGCGTATCGCAGTTGTGCGTGTTGGTCAGCTGACTGGGGATTCGACTACAGGGGTGTGGAACACAAAGGAGGCTTGGCCGATGATGCTGAGCACGGCGAGGTTGATCAATTGCCTTCCCGACCTGGGGCATGAGCCTTTGGACTGGTTGCCTGTGGATGTTGCTGCAAGAGCGTTTCTGGAAACGCGCGACACGCTTGACGGCAGCGACTCCATGCCAGTCTACCATGTGTTGAATCCACACCAAAAACCGACGTGGCACCAGATGTTGGAGTGGCTGCGGAAGCGGGAAGACTTTGACATTGTTACGCCCAAGGAATGGATGGAGCGACTAGAAGAGTGTGGGGGGTCGGAGCATTCTGCCTTGAAGCTCTTGGGCTTGTGGAAGGCGTCGTATGGTGGTCAAGCCGCCGAAGCAGGGACACGACGATGGCAGTTTTCTATGACGACTACAAGCAAGAAGGTGCCGACGTTGAGGGATGTCGACCGCCTGGACGAGGAATATCTGGGGAAGATGTGGTACTGGATACAGCAAAACGTGCACTGATACGTACCTACCTATACTTGGATAAGGCAGATGGAGTTGCCAAGCGGGGATAGTCGTGTGTCGTGGCTAAGCCCTACGTCCGTCTCTTGGCGTTGTCAAGGGACCCTGGCTGCCCGCAGACGTGGTTAAGATCCGACTCCGAGGTTGAGGATGCAGAGCCAAGTTCAACTTGTGACTGCATTCAATCAATTCCTGCATGTCCAAGTGGCATTGGCATGCGCCGGGACTGCAGCTCTTCATGAGTCATGTTACGTATCCATCGACTCACTGTGACGCGACGGCAGAGTGCCTTGATACGGTGCAAGTAAAGTAGAGTAGTATGAATTGTATGTACCAGGTGAGGCACACAGTAGCATGTACACAATGTGTAATGTAGCACACAGCCGAAGCACACATGCAGCCATGCTTCTGCAAGCAAAGCTGAGTTGTTCATACGTGCTCACCGCCGGTAGTCGTTTGGTTTTTTTTTTTCCTTTTGTTCTTTTTTTGCACCTGTACCCGAGTAAGGGCTAGTGTGAAGAGACGGCTGTGTGACGGGTCAGCTATGGGTGATGATGGTGACCAGGATCAGAATGAGTCAGGGCTGTGTCATTCATTCCCTTCCGTCTCGTTCTCGTCGCGCAACGGGGGGGGGGGCGGAGCGCAATTCCACCCCGCCCGCCG
>JALPSE010000470.1:0-15996 GCA_030558545.1 Bipolaris gigantea | reverse complement strand
GGGCCCCCCCCCCCCCCCAAGGCCATGGGACCATGGAGCCATGGAGCCATGGGTGCATGGATGCATATGGAATTGTCGTTTGTTGGCCTGCATCACCGTCAGGCGCAAATGGAAAACCTGCAGGGGTGGCGCGGCCGCGCATCGCTTCCTCTCGCGCCGAGGTTGTTCCGATGGGGCTCTGCATCGCAAACATGCCACCTTTTCAAACACGGCTAGCCTTGTCCAGCCAGCAGTCGACTACTTTCATACATGCGTGCATACAGAACACACCAAACACACCGAGCCGTTTTAAGCGCCAGGAACCCTCCAGCCTGAGCACCTGAATGTGACATGGCGGATCAACTTCTCGAGCAAGTGCGCGATGCCGTCGAGGGCCAGATTGTATGCGATGCTTTCCTTGTCCAGACCCAGACCCAGGCCCAGGCCTAGACATGCACACCAGCCGCTGCTTCACCACAAGGTTCACTAACAGTGATTGCAGGACTTTGAGGGCCAGAGGCTGGCTGATATGCTGAATACAGTCCTCCTTGGCGCTGCCGGCGTATGTTCTCCTCTTCATGGCGAGCGCTTCATGCGACTGACGAGCCCAGATTCTTGCCTTCATTGTCGGCTACACGACACAAGACATCCGCCTCACCCTCTACATTGGCCTCGCTGGCACCGCCCTCACCTTCCTTGTCGTTGTACCCCCGTGGCCCTTTTACAACAAGAACCCCGAAGGCTGGCTACCAAAGTACAATGCTTCTTCGCAATACAACATCGACGTCGACGGGGAGAAGGTGGGATAGACCGAGTTTGGGCGCGAGTGGCGGGGGAGACTTGTATCACAATAATTGGCTACAAATGCAGCGTTTGATTGTAACGGGAATTTTATTCGACCCTCTTGACTGCGTGTGCTACTACGTCGTGCTGTCATGGTAGTCTTTTGTAAAGGCTGTGCTGACGCCAGCCATCCGAATGGAACCATAACCCAAATGCGTCTTTGTTGAACCTGTGTGTCGTGCCTGCCGCTGCTGTCTATCGGCCGTACTTTTGGAACTCCCAGTCCCTGTTGTCTAGCGGACACACCTGTCGCGTCTTGAGCCATCGAGAGATGCAGTGGAAGTGGAAGGCGTGCTGCTGTGAATTAGCATGGTGAACTGCGAGATTGGCAACACGGAACCTACGTTGCAGATGCCCCAAGCTACCGTGCACTCTTCGCTAGTTGCCGAAGCTTGGTTGGCCTGGCATTCGATGCACAGGTCCATGATGTGGTTGCGGCAAATGGCACAGTTGTCGACGACAATGTCCCAAGCCCAAAGAGCAACGGCGTTCCACTGCGTCATGTCAGCATCCAAAAGTCTGGTAGCGCACTGTCTGTGAGTGTGTGCGGCATACCTTCTTGACCTCGAAGCGCTTCTTGTCTCCCTCTCCACTGGCGCCGGCCTTGGATGTCTTGATCTTGGCCGGAGGCGCATCTGCCATGTCAACGTCCGCCATGATCGATATGCGATGAAGGCGGCGAGGAGCTGGTGGGGGCGGCGAGGAGCGTAGAGCCGGAGGCTTAAGCGTGGCCAAGGAGCGGAGTTTGGCGGGCCGCAGATGTGTACTGTAGTGTAGTAATGGATGGGCGGGAACAGGTAGCAGCCCCAGCTCCAACAAGAAGCAGAATCAGGTTACTATGGGGTGGCAATGTGTTGGCCCGAACAGTATCGAGGCCGAAGGCGCAACGTGCATCCGTCAGGCTCCAGCTGCCAGCGCGAGAGTGCCAAGACCAGGACCCATTCGCGTCATCGTCTGCCATGACGGCGCAGACAAAGGGCAATGCTGCGAGAGATGACCAGGAGCACACGCTTTGAACTTAATGCCGGAAAGGGACGATCTGTGTCAGAATCCCCATTGCTACCCCAGCTTGACATCTGTTTCATCGTACCAGCCGTTCAGCCTTACGTCGTCGCCGCCGCAAGCGTCAGTGCGCCGTGCCGAGATCAACCTTGTTTCTCCTCAGCCACCTCCGCGCTGGCACCGACGGATGCGCCCGACACTCTTCACTACACCCTCACTCACTCTCTTCGCCCTACATCACCCGACGGCGCGTGCCTATCTCTACCCCGCGGAACTTGACATGAGCACTCTACAACTCGACCTTTACACACTTGTACTACACCAAACACAGCCATCCCCCCAACCACAATCCGCGTCATCGCGCTCCATTCATCCCACCTCCACATCTCGAACAAAGAGCGTCCGCCTGCGACCCTCCAGATAATCTTCTCCCCACACAGAATACCCCACCACGCCTCAAATGTCGACAACTCAGACCACTGCCTCTCCACGAGCGCCCCGCGGAAAGCCGCAGAGCCCAGCTCAGCTGCCCCAAAACAACAACGCTGGAAGACAGTCACAGAGAAAACCACGGAATAACCGCGCGCAAAATGGCTACAGCCAGCGCAACGGCCTACCTGTATCCCCGAGCAAGAATTCCGCACAAGGCGCCCTTGCAGAAAGTGTCACCTTCCCCTGTGAAGATGGCCACATGTCCGCCGGTTCACGCAGCATGAAGAAGCACGCTCAGCCGAAGCCGTCTGATCGCGTCTCTCCACCTGCCGAATCGGACCCCGTTCCTATCAATCCGTCTGCAACTCCTGTCAAAATCCAGGCCGCTTATGCTGGGCCCACCTTTCACGCGTCTCCGGCACCTTCTGCTTTGCCCATTCCCAAGTTTCTTTCTCGTTCTGTGCCAGCAAAGACTCGTGCTGACCCGCCAACCCCTCCGCCTGAAGACAGCTCTGACTCGGGCTCGCTGAGCCCTTCTGCTTCGCCTTCTCGTGGCCCGATGGCTGCGCCTCCACGCCATGAGCAGTCTCCCTTGGATCTTCTCTTCAGGGCCGATGCAGCAGAGAGGGCAAACAACCAATACAGAGGCCTTCCGTCAACCAGCCCATTTGTAGCAGCAAATCCTGGGCGATCCCATCACTTCAAACATGACTCTTATCACTCGCTCAATGGCATCTTCCCGATAGAGCTTGACGGGGAGAGCAAGCATGCACACATGTCCCCCGCGCCACCCGCCTCACAACGCTCCATGACAGATCCCAATGGCGTCCCTCAACTCAAAGACGTTCGCCAGCAAGGCAATGGACATGATGTCATGCAAGACCTGTTCAGCCGTCTTTCCATGTCACAGAAGAAACCCACTGCTGCAACACCACCTCATGCGGGTGCTCACGGCCTACCAGGACCTCAAGCACATCTATCGCCCTCGCCTTTCCATGACGGCCGGACTCCTGGGCGAACGGCATCTGGTCCCACTACCCCACAAGCCCAGCCCACGAACCAGGACCCGTCCGACTTTTACTACGGTAACAAGAACCTTTCTCCACTGTTCAAGGCAGCCCAGGGCGACTCGGCCAAGCGCAACTCTAGCCTTCGCACTGAAATCAGTGCTGATTCCCCAATGCTCCAGCAAGATGGGTTCAAGGGCTTTGCATCTGTTCCTCAGCCTCACCCAATGGGACCAAACGGCTTCCCCCAGGGCAATGGGGTAACAGCGAATGCACCTCGTCAGGCAGGCCCTGCCATGCCACCTTATCAACAAAGCCCGACCCAAAGGCGCACGCCTGGTAGACAGCCACACCAGCGTCGTCCTGATAATTACCAAACAAAGGGTCCGAGGGCTGGATCTGGATCCGGACCTGGCCCCAAGTTTGATAAAGCAGCCGCCAACAGCTCTCCTGTGTCTGCACCCAAACCCTCTACCACCATGATGTCTTTTGTTCCTTCTTCGGTCGCTGCTAAGCAGCGCAAGACCTCTGCACCCACGGCTCCCGCAGCTGCCCCAACGATGAAGACATCCACCCCTTCTGAAACTTTAGCTTTGGAGCAGGATCTCAAGCGTTTGCTTAATCTCAATACGGCCGGCGATGCCTCGACCGTGAGGTAGACTACCTTCTACCTGTCCATATTCGCACATTTTTCACTCTAGTTACTAGTGTTTTCATGCACACACTTTCTTTTGTCTATATGGGTCTTTTAGCGTTTTCCATATCGTCATGTACTATGACCTTACTATCGCTTATTTGGAGTTTCTGGTGTTTTTGAATGACTAGTCATTCACTGTTGGTGGACGTAGTATGGATTGCTGGGTACGTCGTCCTAGTTGCTCAGTTCAGCACAAGAACTTTTCTTTGTCATGGTTCATGGATTGGCTGCATATGCACAGGGTTCTAGGAGCTGGTCGACTGGCGTTTTGCAACATCATGTTTTGATGTTTTGGTGCATATGTTCACATCTTGGGGGTTGTCTCCACTGGCTTTGTGAGCTGAGCTTCTTCCGACAATCGTCTGCTATCCACGTTTCTGGATCCAGGCATGACTCGACTCTTTCCATCACTACAAACACCACAAATCTCTCAAGTAAAAAATCAAGAAAAAAAATATTAGGGCATGATGCTCGGCTCTGACGCTCCTATGGGGGGTGCAGGGTTTTCATGTCCAACAATGGCTGTCTTTTGGTCTAATTTTGTGATGGTGAGACGACGTTCAATGGATGTCTCTGCTTACACTGTGTGTGTCTTATCCTCTGTGCTTACCAATGTTAGGGGGATCACTGTTTAAGCAAGGCACTATGGTTTTTACACGCAGACAATGCAGTGTATCGGCTTGCGTCCAGTTGCCTTGTGCATGTTTTCGTGTAGCGGTTCGGGCATCTGACTTTGACCAACGACTCGTCCATCAGACAATGGATATTCGTTTGCCGCTTCAGGTCAATTTAGCATTCACTTTCACTGACTACTAGCGCTGAACGCGAGTACTGGCTTGGCACTGCCAGTTGCCTACTTCACCGTGAATCGCTTCAAAATACCGAGTCTGGATCTTACACTAAAGCCCATCCGCTTTGCTCCCTTGCCTACTTGAAGCCAAGCTTCTGTCCAAGTTGCTCAATTGCTCTTGCAAACCAGACAGCTGATCGCCACACTATACTCGTCACCCATTCACTGTCTTCGAGATGAAAAGATTTCGAAGTAAAGGTACGCGAGCTAAGCTCTCTCTTCTCCAGCGCGGTGAGATCACCGACGACTGCCATCCTCTCTCCGACCGTACTGATACAAACGGTGATAGCGTCGCGTTTCTTCAGAGAAGGTGCATCGTCAGAGGAGAAGGCGGCAATCAACAACATCTCGCGTTTTGACTTGGACGCTGGTATTGACAGCACTGCTACCAGAAAAGGTAGGAACCGTGTTTTTCCTACTCCCCCTTCGCATATCACATACGCTATCTCTACGCACAAGTCAGATATTGACCAAACGGGAAGTGACGTGGCCCTTTCGCCGCAGAGATGGCAAGGTAGACAAATCGCAACCAGCTCTGCGGTCCAATTCTTCGTCGTCGACTTTGCTCCCTCCAGCTATACCACGCGTTACGGCTCGTGAGCGGAGCGATGACTTTGACCTTTTGCCAGACTACGACGATTCCGACGACGACGATATACGGGCATTTCGTCGCTCGCCTGCTACATCCAACAAGAAGAAAAGGAAGAAGGTGTATCGCAATGCGTTCAGTATGTCCAACCTCAAGAAGTCTTGCTCAAATCTTGCAGTCTTGAAGAACAATGGTAAGTCCAAATCGCTCCTCACTCTGCCATATCCTTCCATCTCCATTTGTTCAAGTCCCGAATCCAAGTCTGACATGACATCCACACCCCAGGCTCCCGAATCTTCAGCAACACCAAGAAAACCTATTCAAGATGCCCACCACCACCACCCGTCCCCCAAATCCCCGTCGACTTTACCATCCCACTGCCAACCCGCTACTCCTCCTTTCCACCACCACCACCACCATCTCTTCCACCTCCACCTCCGCCACCGATTCCAAAACGCAGCAGCAACCGCCCTGCACACCCCACGCTCAAAAAGGCAAAAAGTGGTGCAGGCCCCATCTCCCGTCCCACACCCACATCCCAAGACCCAGCCATCCCGCTTCTCCTCGACCGCCTCGCCACGACCCCCTTGACACGGCGCAACGGGAGCCCGCCGCGACGGCCTCCGCGCCCTAGCGAGGCAGCAAACGATACACTCATGTACATGCGTCACACGAACGCCCGCATGGTTCTTCCCATGCGTCCCCGCGCAGACACTGGCGCACGCACACCTCCTCCGTCTAGTACATGCCCCACGTCCACGTCCACCGCACCATGTTCTTCTTCTTCTTCTTCTTCTTCTTCTTCGTCGTCGTCGTCGTCGATTCCATCAACGACCGCACGCCACGCCTCAGCCATTGCCTCCCGGCTCGGCATCCCCACCGGGCACTCCACCTCGCCCACCCGCTCGCTCGCCGCCCCGCTCGCAGCACGCATCCCCCAGCATCCTGCGCTGCGCCTTGCTCGGCCCAGCGAGCCCGCCCGCCACGGCACTGCCGTGCTTGCACAGCTCGTCTACGCCCCGCTCGGCGCGAGTGCCGCACACGACGCGCCCGTCGAGGCTTACGACAGCCAAAGGGACGGCGAGTGGGTGCTGGAGAGACGGGTGGACAGGGCGCACAAGCCCGACGCCGGCGGCATGGTGTTTAGGGATCGGAGCGGCGGGTTCCACTTTGTGCGCAATTTGTAAAGTAGGTTGCTGGGAGAAGAAGCTTCGTCACGGGCTGGCAGAGGGTTGTGGAGGGTCTGCTTTTCAAGGGGGTTTACTTGGTACGGAACTTTGTCTTTACCAAGATGACATGTCGTACGGGACGTTATTGTCAGGGGTTGATAGTGAGGTTGATAGTCGAGCTTGATTTCGAGCTTGACATCGAGGCGAATATCGAGCTTGACAGGATGCCATCGGTCAAGTCCAATACGTCAAGTCTGTCAACACGACACTTTGACAAGTGAAACTCGAACCAAGCTATCCATCGACACTTGGCAAATCATCCTAGTTACCACGTCACCATATCCACATGGCCAGTCCAAGCAACAAAACCAAGTCAAGCAATATTTGACGTGGTCTGAAAATTAAATCTTTTATAAAACTGTCATGGAGGTCTAGCCATGATTCCCATTTGGCTCCCAGACAAGAGCATAGAGAGGAATTTGGGCACGTAGGAAAGTTGTGAGGAAAACAAAAAAAAACAAAAAAAAACAAGAACCCCCTTGAAAGATTTCGCAACCAGCAATGTCCAGATCGCACATGAGAAAATAAGTTTGCTGTTTCAGGAGAAAAGAAACCCCTCCTCCTTCCTTTTCACGCCAATAATGTCCAGTTACGCTAGAAAAACTTGTGGTAGAGAGAAGTGGAAAGGGGATATATAAAAGGGACGAGAAGCGCAAAAGATGGAGGCGGATAATGGACACAAGGTGCCCCGTTGTCCAGTGTCAAAGACGGATTTTCCCCATGGCCGGGTGAAGCATGGCAGAATTCACTCTCACCGAGGCATCAGACATTGGTCTTCTTGTTTGGCAAGGCAGCAGCTCGGCAGCTTGTACCATCTTAGGTAACGGCATCAGTGGACCAAGCAGACCAAGGAGAATATCGTGGGTACTAGAAGCAATGTGTAATTCTTTTCTGATGTGGCCGCCAAGATTCCAGTCGAGCAACGCTAGGGAGGTTTGAACGGCCCAGCGCTCGTTTAGATTCCATAATAGGTCATCGACTGCGAAAAAAAAAGGAACCTGGCCAGACTGCGTTTTGGATATAGTGTAAAATGAGCATAAAAAGGGTATCGATCAAGTCCAGAACGCTTCGTGAAAACACCCGCCATTACTCTTTTGGTGTGGCTTGGGCCACTCCTGACTCGACGTTTGCTTACAAGTTGCTCAGTGGCCTCCATTCTTCCTAAAATTAAGCAGCTGAGACAAGCTTGCCAAGCTGCATCCACTCTTGAGGAAGTCATGGCCGATCAACTCGGATGCACTAGCGCGCGATTTGACGTCAACACACAGACAGACCGACAGGAATGCCTTGAGCTCCTTGGAAAGCTTGTCTGGCTTCTTGAGACGAGGGGTACCGTTGGTGGCGATGAGATACAGGGCCTTGAGGGGCTCCTCATTGAGATAGGGCGGCTCGGACTCGATCATCTCGATAGCCATGATACCCAAAGACCAGATATCGACCTTGTTGCCGTACTCTTTTTGCTTGACGACCTCGGGTGCCATCCAGTATGGAGTTCCGACCATGGTTGCACGCTTGCTACGTTGCTCAGTGAGCTTGGCGCTAAATCCAAAATCCGCTACAGTGGGGTTAGTAGGGTGCAGAGAGATGTTGATAAGCGACAACGTACTAATCTTGACATTGCCGCGGCCATCGAGCAAGACGTTATCACTCTTGATGTCTCGGTGAATAATGTTCAGGTTGTGGAGATATTCAAGACCCTTGCAAGTCTATCAAAAGTTAGCATGTGTTGGGAAGAATGTGAATCAAAGACTGACCTCGAAGCAAATGGTGGCAATCTGGTCTTCGCTGATGGAAGGATTATTGTCAATAATGTCAGTCAAGGCACCTCCCTCCATAAACTCCATGACGACCCAAAGTTCGGACTGCTCTTCTTGCAGGAAAGCATCCAAGAAGTTGACAATGTTAGGATGCTTGCTGTCCTTCATGACAATGATCTCGTTCACGATCAGCTCCTTGCGAGGCTGATTACGGAGGTCCATCTGCTTAATGGCAACTTGAGCGCGTGGTCCGTTTTCCTGCATGACCCTCCTGGCCATTGGTGACGTAGCGCCTTCGCGAATGCGAGCTACGTAGACAGAACCACTGGCGCCTTGGCCAATCTTCTTTTGCTTGTTGTACGAATCCAGGGGTCTTTCCTTGGACACGACTTCGCGAAGTTTGGCCATGACCTCGCTCTCCGACATGCTCGACATGCGCACATCTTTGCGTTGGGGCTCATCCTTGGGCTTGGCCGTGAGGGCCTGCTCGGCCTTTTTGACAGCATCGCTGACTGGAGCGGCAGGCTTAGCAACATTCAATGGCTTGGGAGCAGCAGATGAGCCCTGGTACTGCTTTTGCTGTTGTTGTTGCTGCTGCTGCTGCTGGCCATTGTTGGCGCGAGGGACCTGTCCGCTTGAGCCCTTGTAGCCGCTGTTGGGCTGAACGGGTGGGCGCTGTTGTTGAGAAGATGACTTGGAGGGAGAAGAGCCATAGCTGCCGTTTTGTTGTTGAGGAGCTGGGGGAGCTGGACGCTGTGCAGCCATCTGGCGCAATGAACCTGGAGGCTGCTGTGATTGCTGCTGGTTCCTTGCCGCACTTGGAGTTGATGGCGCAGGACGACTGGGGTTGTATCGCTGGCCTGAGGGGCTTGTATCGCGTGCATCGTAGCTGCCTCCACCGATTTCCTGTTGGGCCAATGGAACCTTTTTCTGCGGTAGCGAAGCATTGTATGCAGCCAGCTCCTCGCGCTCGCGCTCGCGCTCGTATTCCTGCTGTCTCTGTCGCTCACGCTCGCGCTGCATCCTTGCCTGTTCTTCCTGTCGTCTCCTCTCCTGGTCATAGCGCTCCTGTTGCTGTTGCTGCTGTTGTTGTTGCTGCTGTTGTTGCTGCTGCTGCTGCTGCTGCTGTTGCTGCTGTTGCTGTTGCTGTTGCTGTGCGGCAGAGTTTTGTTGACTAGAGTAGCCTTGCTGAGGCGGCGTGTTCTGACGACTGGAGCTGTAGCTATCCTTGCGTGGGTAGCCACCAGGGGGTGCAGGGCGTGGAGGTGCAACAGAATTTCCGCCACCTGAATAGCCTAGCTGCTTGTCCATTCCGGCACTGCCTGGTGGGGTGGGTGTAAGACTTGGATATTGTTGGGGATCTTCTGATCGCTTGACAAGCTTCTCGGTGTAAAACTCGAGGACCTCGAGAACGGCCTTTGGGTTCTTTGCGTAGTCATCTTTGGTAAGTGCAGATGCGGTGAGCAGCTTCTCCCATTCGACAGGCAGACCAACGAAAGCACCGCTGTTTGGATCGAAGCCTACGTGTACTCTGTGCGTGAAATTTGTGGGGTTGCTGACGCCACCCATGCTAGGACATCGCTGGTAGATGCTATCGATCCACGAGTAAACTTCATCATCGGTCTCGACTCTGCATGTAATGATTTTCGTGGGACCATCGCGAGGTGGCGACGAGCCTTTGCTGGGGTTGAGTGCGCGGGTGATTTCAAAAGACAGGGGCTGCGTGTCGGATCGCTCGACACCCAGAATGTCTCGTAGTTGAATAGAGTTGGATACCTTTGAGGCGTTTGGGCTTTTGAAGAAATTGAGCTCAAACTCGCGCAGGACCAGCCAGCGATCTGCCCAGACGAAGGATTTGAACAGACCTTCGTCCTTGACTTTGACCATGCCTTCTTTGACTGTGGACGCGGACGAGCCGCTTCTCTCGGTCTGTGTGCGAACAAGGGAGGTTTGGGAGCCGTTGTTCATACTGGGCGACTGCATGCTTAGGCCAGCCATGTTGCCTGGCAGCGTGCTGCTGGTGTTTGGGGTGAGGGCGAGGCGGGGACGATCTGTAGGTGGTCGCGGTGCGGGACCAGGGTTCATGAACTGTTCGCGGGAATACATGCTGCGATGTCGTGATCCGTTGAAGTCTGCTTAGGCTGGCGAGCAGCGACGTATGCTACCCGAGTCAGACCAGGCTCCGGCGAGTAGTCACAGTGGGTGCGGCGAAGAAGCAAAAAAAAAGGGCTGTAGACGAGTGATGGCTGAGAAGGGGCGGGCGAGGTGAGGAGAACGGTGAGGAGAACGGTGAGGAGACTTACATGGGCAACCTCTACTCTAGACAATAGATCGAGGGGCCGTTTGCAGACAGCTGTGATAGCGTCCGGGGAGCGCGTAGTCGCCTCGGAAATGCAATGGCGAGTGCTGGGGGGTGCGTTGAATGGCGGGGTGAAGGAGAGTAGATGGAATCAACAGGCAGCGGGGGAGGGCGCAGCCTTGAGCGCGAGTGAGAGAGGAGAAGAAGAAGAGGAAGAAGAGGAGGAGGGGAAAAGAGAGGAGACTCGGGTCGGGTGGACAATTGCGCAGCGGGCTGGGCGTCGGCAGAGGGCGTGGTTATGGTGGAGCGAGTCTTTGGGGTGGAGCGTGGTGCGGAGCGGGCCAGCAGCAATGCGAGGGCTTGGGCAGCTGGCGGGCGGGCGGGCCAGTAGTGCTGAGAGAGCAGCGGGTGCGGCTGCCAATGGTTCAGAAGGGCAATGCGTCGCACACCAGGGATGGGCTCAATGGAAAAGCCACATGGGGGGACGGGGGCGAGGGCAGGGTGGATAGGAGAGGGTTGGGCAGCCAACGAAAGAGAGAGGGTGCTGTGGTGAGAGGCGTGTCGTCGAGGCGGGCAGTCTTTACTAGCGGAACCCTTTCTCCTGCCTCAGCGTGGAGCACACACACGCACACGCACACACACACACACACACACACACACACACACATGTGCAGCCAGACGGCGCGCTAACACGGCTCTCACGTGCACCCGGAGCTCTCGAGTCAAGGCGTAGTGGGCGTAGTGGGCGTAGTGGGCGTAGTGGGCGTAGTGGGCACAATGAGCGCCATGGGCATGCAGACGCCGCCGATACTCCAGTGCAAGGGGGCGGCCATGTGTTTCATGGGCGCGTAGGCGCGACAGTGGTACTCGAAGACGGTGGCGGCGTCACGGCCATCAACGTTTCAGAGCACAGCGCCCGCCGGCGGCTGAAACTCTTGCAGCCGGCGTCTGCTATGTATAGCCCGGCCTGGCTGTCACGCAAATGTCGGCCATGGCCCCGGAGGGACTACGCAGTACACACATGTAGCCCGAGCATCCATGCCCCGGCCCGTTTTCAACCCTCGGGTCGACGCCGTCGGCAGCCAGTGGACGGCTGTCTTGGCTGGGTAGGTATGTAGACGGGCACTTGTACGTCCATGTATCGACTAGGCATCTAGTGCATGTCCATACGTGGGAGATAGAGTAGATGCTTAGTCTACACCCGGACAGACACATGCTACCCACGACACTGCCGACACAGCCACTGTTGACACAGCCACTGCCATCCCTGCCCCCAGCAGCCGTCGGCCATGCACGTCATTGCAAGAGAGCGCCACACTAGAGCAATGGGTTGCATCCTGCCATCATCTCGCCCGGACAGCGGGGCGATGCAGCACGATTGCTTCCAACCTGTCTTGCGAGATTGCTGGTGATTGGGCGTGTGCAGTGACGGCAGCTGCAGCGCTGGCTGTGCTCGGGCATGCATGTGTTTACATTGGTGTATTGTGTAGTTGTGTAGCGAGCACATTACATGTACACACCTACACAACTACACGGACAAGACGCCGCCGCTGGTTGCCAGCCGCGACGAGCAAGGCGGACGCAGGCGAGCGTGGGAGGAACACGACACGGTGGTCGGTCGCTCTTTCCTCGAGCGCCCAAGTGGTTCGCTCCTTCCTCGAGCGCCCAAGTGGTTCGCTCCTTCCCACCTGGGCCTGTATGTACACACTCCCTCGAGTGCTCACCTACAGGGTTGCATCCACCACCGACCGCTCACACTTGCATCCACCACCAGCGACTTCTCACACCGCCTGGCGCAGAGGCCTGTTGCCGCCCAAGCCCGCCTGTCCGCATTCTGGCTAACTCATCCCCACCCCCCTTACGGTGACGGTGCCATGTAGCAACCATGTCCGACTGACAGCAAGCACGCGTAGAGTGCCCCAGCACGTGAGACATGACGACAACCATCATCCAGGCCATGGTCGTCAGTCACCTGGCAAAGTACCTACCTACCATGGAGTACAAACACACCGCGCCTGCCCAATCAGCCTGCGCCCGCCCACGAGGCAGGTGGGGTCAGCCACTCGTACAAAGCCACCCAATCTGCTCGCTGCACCTCCCTTGCCTCCTCATATTGCCGCTGCACGGCCACTCGCTCCCCTAGCCATCAACACCAATTGCACCGCCAATCCCGTCTTGTTGCCATAAAAACAAAAAAGTCTACTCCACCCAACCAACCACGGCCCTCTTCCGCCTCTAGCCCACCCGACAAGCGAGCGGACCCAGGCGCCCCGCCACCATTAGACCGGGGTCTCACCGACAGCCGAGTCCGCGCCCGCAGTGAGCCATCCATCCATTGTTTTGGCTGGCCGTTGGAAAACACAGCGAGGCTCATTGTCAGCCTGCATCGCATATCCACGCCTCCCGACTCCTGCCTGCGTGTGCCTGTTCCCTCGCCGAGCACTGATGCACCCCAAACATGGCGCCGCTTGAACAGCAATGGGTCAACGTCCAGCAAAAGACCTTCACCAAATGGTGCCCATCTCTGCCCGCCCCCTCTCCGCGCCACTACTAACCCACACCAATGCAGGCTCAACAGCAAACTAAAGATCCGGAGCGTCGAGATCTCAGACCTCATCACAGACTTGTCGGATGGCGTACGCAGCCCCGCCTCTCCTTCTCTCTGCCCCCGCACCCACCCACTAACCCTGTCCAGATCATTCTGATCCACCTCCTGGAGATCCTCAGCAACGAATCCCTCGGCCGATACGCCTCGCGACCCAAGCTCCGTGTCCAAAAGTTTGAAAACGTCAACAAGTCACTCGACTTTATCCGCAGCAGGCGAATTCAGCTCACAAACACTGGTGCCGAGGATGTCGTCGACGGCAACAGCAAAATCATCCTTGGCCTCATATGGACCCTCATTCTCCGCTTCACCATTAGCGACATCAACGAAGAAGGTCTGAGTGCAAAGGAGGGTCTCTTGCTATGGTGTCAGAGAAAGACGGCCTGCTACGATGAAGTCGAAGTACGCGACTTTTCCACAAGCTGGAACGATGGACTGGCATTGTGAGTTGAACCCTCCTCATCCCACATTCCATTGACCTAACACGCAAACAGCTGCGCCCTGCTCGACATTCACCGCCCCGACCTCATCGACTACGATAGCCTTGACAAGAACGACCACCGCGGAAACATGCAACTCGCTTTCGACATTGCCTCCCGCGAGATTGGCATCCCCGACCTGCTCGACGTGGAGGATGTGTGCGACGTACCCAAGCCCGATGAGCGATCCCTAATGACATACATTGCCTACTGGTTCCATGCCTTCTCGCAGATGGAACGAGTTGAGAATGCCGGCCGAAGGGTAGAAAAGTTTGTGGCAAACATGCAAGGAGCATGGCAGATGCAGAACGACTTTGAAAGGCGCATGCGCGAGCTGCTAGGCCAGATTGCCAAGCAGCAGTCACAGTGGGAGGAAGCCACGTTTGATGGGACATATGCCGACGCAAGGGCCCAATCGGCCGAATTCACCGCATGGAAGCGCAAGAACAAGCGGACATGGGTTGCGGAGAAGTCGGACCTGGTTGGGCTGTTGGGTAACATTAGGACCAAGCTAGCCACATACCGATTGCGACCGTACGAGCCTCCAGCAGAACTCAGCCTCGACGCGCTCGATAATGCATGGTCGGGATTGATGAAGGCCGAACGAAAGCGTTCCCAGATCATCAATGAAACGATCCGAGACATCAAGAATGCCCTACGAAAGTCTTTTGCCGACAAAGCAAACGACTTTGCTCTCGCCCTCAACACGCTATCCACATCCATTTCTGCCCTCGAAGGCGATGTCGATGACCAGCTCGAGCACACCAAAGAAATCAGCAAATCGCTTGCGCCACTGGACGAGTACCTAAATCTGATAGCCTCGATCGATGAGCAGTGCGCCGAAGCAAATATCGAGGAAAACGACTTCACAACATACACGTACGACGAACTCGAGTACGAGCTGGGTCTGGTCCGCAGTTCTGTGTCGAAAAAGCTCGCCTTCCTCGAAAACCAAATGGTTGCTCGAAACATGACCAACCTGACGCCCATTCAATTGGAAGAGTTCGAATCCGTCTTCCGCCACTTTGACCGCGACGTTTCCAACTCGCTAGCAGAACTGGAATTTTCAGCGGCGCTGGCAAGCTTGGGACTGGTCTATGACGAGGACGAAATGCATGAGAGATTCCGTGAAACGAGCGGCGGCAAGGACTTTGTCACATTTGAACAGTTTATCCGATTCATGGTTGATGAGACTGAAGACCAAAACACAGCCGAGCAAGTTTTTGAGTCGTTTAGGGAAGTCGCCGACGGCAAGGTAAGTCATCTATGCAGTCTGTTGTATACACAAAGCCAAATGCTAATCTCGAATCATAGCCATACGTCACAGAGCTTGACCTTCGCCACTCCCTTGTACCCGATGAGGTCATTGATGACCTTCTTACTACCATGCCTGAGCACCAAGGTCCAGACATGCAAGATGACCGCGACATACCCAAATTTGACTACATTACCTACATGCAGCGCTACATGGGCACCACTCGTATCAACGGAGGTGGCGCTGAGCAAGTCAATGGCAACTAGTCCTTGCCTCGTCTGGAAGCCAAGCGCGACCTCACTCCGGCTTTTGTGTGAAGGGGGCTTGGTCGGTGACAAAGGATTGGACGATAACCCTGATGACTGGGGAAACTTCCCAACGAGGAACTGACAGTTGAAGAGCAAGTGTGGCTTTTGCATCATTGCCGTTCTTTGGAGTCACTTTGTATCTTTGTGTGTTTTTCTTCTTCCTCCTCTTCTTCTTCTCCTTCATGTTTTTCATTGTACGTTGGGGAAATTGCGTACTCATGTGGGAGGAACCTGGTTCAAGGTAAGGGGCTGTGTGTGTGGGGAGTTTGGCGTGCGTTTGTGCACTGACATACATGCACGCTGTCGGTCTTGTGCGCGTTTACGTTGTTTTGACTCTGGAGGGATGGGGGAATACCACGTAGATGGAGAGCGTATGGCATTATGAAATTTTAATTACTTTGGAGCATTTGCTTGTTTATAGTAGGTCCTCTGTTCTGTACTCTTGGTCTACACCCCATTAGATAGTTTAATTGAGAATATATGTGCGTGTGTGTGTATGTTTACACAAAGAAGAAAAAGTTGACAGAGCCCAGTCGAGATTGTGCTAGATAGATGGATGATTTGTAGACGGAAACTAAAAGACCACTAGTATCTCTACCTCCGTCCCTCCCATCCATTTACAAAAGATGACATGTATAGTCATGACAACCAAAACAAATCCGACC
>JALPSE010000469.1:0-19735 GCA_030558545.1 Bipolaris gigantea | reverse complement strand
TTCCCCCCCCCCCCCGGGGACAATGTTGAATCGGGCATCTCCGGTTACCGTTGCCGTGGTTGGGGCGGCTGGTCCGATGTGTGGCGTGTGGATGGAACTTGCTTTCGGTATTTTATTGGAAAAAAGAAAAAAAAGTTGATTTTTGGGTGAGTGGTATTGGTCTTTGTGTCGGCTTTCACGCGAGCTAGGTCAAGCATGTGGTAGTTTGCTTTATCGTGTGGATTCTGCTTCGTCGCATTTACGATTTTCAGGTGGTATGTAAACTGAGCTTTCCGACTACGGTCGTCATTTACAAGACGCACGACGACGCAACGAGCAAGCCAAGCGGTGGACTTGATGGCTACTTCCACAGACCATAGGGTCCCGTTGTAAACTTCCAGAGCTTGACCGTTCCGTCCTCACTACCCGTCGCATAGAGCTTTCCATCAGGCGAGAAGCTCGCCGACCAAATAGGTCCATGATGTCCCTTGTTCGTCTCCAGCTCCTTCTCCTCGTCAAAGTCCCACACCCTGACCCACGTGTCATTCTGATTGCTACCACCAGTGACAAACTTCCTCTCTCCGTTGTGCAGTGCTACACTGGCGAGTTCGTATGGCGTCTTGACACTCTTGATGAGCGAGCCCGGCAGTTGACTGTTGAAAAAGTAGGCGCTGTTTCCAGCGGCTACGCTCAGGATTCCATCCGAGGAGGTGTTATCCAACTCGCACGAACCCACAGTGCCCTCCACTGCGTGCTCCCCAATGGTCGACTCCTGTCGTAGATCCCACCACCGGATCTTCTTATCCTCCGATGCTGTAATTATGACGTTGGGATCCGACGTCCACACTATCGACTTGATGGTCCCTGTATGAACGCCGGCGCCAATCTCAAAGCTTGTCGCGTCGCTGCGTGACAGGTCGTATATCCGCAGCTTCTTTTCCATTCCACCGGTCGCGAGGATCTGAGGGTGAGGTTGGTTGGGGAACGCGACCGCACGCACAATGTGGTTGTGGGCGAGGGTGTGCAGCGCTTCGCCGGTATGCGTGTCCCAGACTTTTCTGCGAAGCGTTAGTAACGTCACAGAATAACAAACGAGGATGCGTACGCAGAGAAATCGGCAGAAGCCGTGGCCGCCAGCGAGGCGTTTGAGGACAGTCGCGCTTGCCAGACTGCGCCCTTGTGGCCCAGAAAAGTGCCGATCCAGTCACCTGTTATACCATCTCGGAGCATGGGATTGTTGTCCTTGCATGCTGATATAATATAGTATTGGTCTTCGTCCAAGAGAGACGAGAAGTGGATGTGGGGAACAGGTCTGGAGTGACCATGGCAGGTGAGGGGCACTACCTTTGTTGTCTCAGGCATTGCGAACAAACAAAGGTTTTATGTGGCTCTCTTCTAACCTATCAACTCGGCAGGATTTGTGGTCGGGCTTGCAGGTGCAGTCAACTTTGGCGTGTGAGGGCGGAGGCGGATCGACGAGTCTCGGTGCTGTCGCAGATAATACTGGGCGAATCTAGACCAAGCAGACGAGGCCCCAGCAGCCCAGGAAGATAGGAAAGAGAGTGAGGGTTGCAAAATATTCGTCAATAGGTCGTAACGTCGTGAAAGTAGTATCCTCGCGAAATCGCAGCCTCGTGGAGAGCGATTCGAGGGGGAAAGTGGAATCGACCGTTGGTCAGGGTTGCTTTACTAGTGCCGGAGATCTCCGCTAAGTACAGGGGAGGCTTGCTAGCCTTACCACATACGCAGCGGAGGTTTCACCTACAAAGTCTGGGCTGTATCTAGTATTCACTTTGGACACCATGCAGGAAACCGAGGTTTTTAAGGTTTATTTTCCTCCCTTCAGTTTCATCATAGATGCATCACTTACACCAGTCGACCAGTTGTTGGGTACGGTATCATTAGTCCATTTCTGGCAACTACAGAAATAATGCAGTGGTCAAACTTATGAATCAATTGTGAAGGCTGTACCAATGTGGATTGACTGATACAGATTGGCCTCAAACGACTACTCGACTCAGAAAGAATATACCAGGCTTGTATGAAATTCTATTCCACCCGGTCACATGATGGAGAAATTGTTCGTCCATCCCAAGGGCCCAAAGGCCTCGAAGCCCGTCGTCTGAACATTCTCATCGTCACTCGCCTCCCATCTAAAAAAGTTCTGCAGGTCATCAAGATTAAACATGGGCTGCTCAAGCGAATTAGGGGCACTGGGAGACGAGTAAACGGGTCCAATCAGGTGCTCTGGTTGCGAATTCATGCCATGGCTTGCTGTAGAAGATTGCTCGTCTGGAGCAAGTGCTGTAAGTGGGTAGCGAGTAGTGGCGGTCCGAAGAGTTGACGGCGAGGTTGCTGATAGTATCTCTTCTACAGGGGGTATCATGGCTACAGCAGTGTTCCGCTGGCGGGGTGTGCCTTCTGTCGGGGCAGGAGCTCCAACGATGCGGCGCGCATCGTTCTCAGACGAATCTTGAGGTGCAATGTAGTCGGCCGAATGCCCACGAGCGAGACTGTCGCGCACAGTCTCGAGCCACCGTTCCGAGGTGATACACAAGGATTCGGCAAGGGGATAAATAAGTGACATATCTCTCAACGCCCGGTTGTTGTGCTGTACCAACTCAACAGTACGTGCAATCACAGTTCCAGTGTCGGGTTTGGATACATCCAAGATCCTAGCAATGTAGTAGAGCATGATCCTGTTGCTGTTGTAGACGAATGAAGGCAGTATCGAGTCGGCAAAATTCTTAACCCCGTGCTGGAGGATATGTGAGACCAGCACGGACATGCGCTGTGCGTGCTCAAAGCAGACATCATGCAGGTGGCCCACAAAAGCCTGCTGGTCCGGGGGAAAGACAAATGGTTCCTGGTTCTTGAAAAGGTCAGGGAGAGCGATTCGATGCACATCACACATGACGTGATGATACATGCAATGGATAAGAAGGAGAGCACTTAGTTGGTGGGTTTCTCGTCGGATGTAGATGTTGTCTGCCGAAAAGTCTAGCCAAGAAGGCAGGCTTTGTCTCCATGAATGGATATCTTGGATCAATATCGCGAAGCCCGAGCCTGGAAGCCAAGGCGGCTGCTCCTCGTCCATGTGCTTTACGAAGCTATGCAAGATTAGCACTGCAACTGGAAAAGAAATCATGCATGCTATGACTTGCCGTAGCACTCTTCGCCATATACTAACGATACGCACGTAGTATGCCGCCATGCCCAGATTGTCGCCTGGTTTCTCTGGAATGTCCTCCTTGGCGAGGCAATCCAGCAACGTGCCCTTCTCGAGCCGTTCTGTGATGCATGGTATCTGTAGTGAGAACTGTCGTTCGTTGCAAGGAAGCTGGATCTTGAGGTCTTTTTCATTGAGTATAGTGAGATGGTCGACCCCGCTACCCGCCCAGACATCGATCATGTAACACGCCCACATCAATCTCCTCCGAGACTCCCTGACAGATACCTCGTTGGGGCTTCCTCCAACCTCTTTGCAAAGTACGTCTGGTGATATCTCGTTGTTCAATTGCAAAGCATGCGCCATGCGTATAACTAGACCGGTGAGAAGAAAGGAGCCTGCATAATTACCAGTTCTTGCTTCATGATCGTGGAGGAGGACCAAAACTTTGAGTTTGGTGATTGAGATGGTACTGTAGTCAGTAAAGAACATCTCTTCAGCGATCTTGGCCCACTGGGCTCCAGCCGACTGTATCAAATTTTTGGTCAAGGGCGCGTACGACTCATGATAATCGAGAGCATAGAATCGAGCACCCAATGCACACATGATGTGTAGGAGCGCCTGGTCGGATGAATCCGCCAACTGGCCTTCGTCCAGCATTCGAATAAACGACGGTTTATGCTCGAACGCAAACACTCGGATAGGGTGGACATTGTTGAAGTAGGCGTCTAGCAAAGCATGAAGCTTGTTCTTAGGCGGTAGTTGCTTGGTAAATAACCTTTTTACCTCCTTTAGTACAATGTGGCGCCAATCGACAGTATTCAAACTCACCACAACAGGCCAGGCGGGCATCCAGGTACAGCAGTATCATGGTCCAAAACCGAACCAAGCATGTCAAGGCTGATCGGAGAAGGCTGTGGACCATGAGGAGATAGCATTACTGAATTTTCCTGTATGCTCAATGCAGGAGTGCTGATACTCTGCACCCAAGCTGGCTCATTGTGCTCCGCATCGTGGATGCAGGTTGTCCGGCGTTGTTGGCACCTTGTGCAGGTGGGTCGTTCGCCAGAACATTTGACCTTTGAATCTCTACAGGGAATACAGGACCGGAAGGTCCGTTTCCTCTTGATTCCAACTACCGGCTCGTAGCCCGAGTTTGGCCTTTTTGCTGCTGCCGATACACCGCCATTCTGGACACAATCCAACTGAAGCTTCTCGCAGTTTAGACAGCCGTTTGGTCGCTCATCGCACTTGACCTATGGAACTGTCAGGTATGTTGACGTATAGATGTTGGTTTACTTTTTTTGGGGAAGGGGGTTTTTTTTTTGATAGTACTAGGATGAGATGGTTGGGTCATACCACTACACAGCCAACTGCGTAGTGGTTACTCTTATGCACGTCGCGGTAAACTGCACCAGGGTACAGACTAGCCAAAAGGAAACAATAAAGATAAAAAGCAACGAAACGCGAACGCCTACCTTTCTCGCGCGACAAGTAGTACAGGCTATTGGAGCGCGGTTAGCTCAGGTACCGCAGTGTTCGAAGGCGGCAGAGTGCACAGTACGTACCATTGATTGGCCGTCTACGCTTCTTGTTCTCCGCCTTCTCAGAAGGGGCGGTCATTTCCGGCGTATCCATATATGCGTTCGGTTTGTCGCTCGGATTGTCGCATCCTCTGTGAAGCTGGGGGTTGCAAAGGGCGACAAACGGGACACGGCCCAGACTTGAGGCAGAATATGACGTGCTGGAGGGCGCGGATTGGGCCAGAGCATGGGGCTTGGCAGTACCGTCATGCTGTGTTGGGACATGGCGCTGAATGCCGAGACACGCCAGCTAGCCAGTTGGGGGGGGGGTCGATGCTAGCCTACACCCTACGACCCATTATCCTGCTCCACAATCCGAGTCTAGTGCTCGTCCACCACGATCCTGCGGTTTGGTCACGCCATGTCTTCAGCTGTTTGCATCTACAGCACGACTCCTGCCTTCTCCCACGCTCGGGGAAACACACAATGTTGAAAACAACATGTTTGTATTGAGAACAAGACCAACGCTTCGCCAAGGAAGCGTCTTTCCCGCTAATCAGGCTTCTACTTGAATACAGAGACCAAAAACAAAAAATGGGAGTAGCCAGGCTCCGTGAAAATCAAGCCATTGTAAAGCCGGTGCACCCTCTCCCTCCCAATCCAAACGCCAAACCCAACTCAGATCGTCTCGGTGGCAATTGTTGCTGGCATCCAGGCTCTCAATGCTGGCGATGTACGCAGTCCCATTCGTACTGCACCAATACGTTAGCATCAATCCAGCGAACAAATTAGACATGACTACGTACCACTCTACCATCCTCATCGCCCGTGTAGACGTGATGGGGCATAGGCAATATACATGTAATGGGTGCTGACTGAGCCAGCATCACAGGATCGCCGTGATTCAAGACATTGATGAGATTTGCAGACCATTTAGCCGTTGTTGGGGCTGAGCATGGCAAGGCCGAAGGCGTTGGCGTTAGGTGGAAAATCTAGCACGAGTCAGCAAGTGCCGAGTATGCGGCTGGGGAGCTGGAAAAGAAGAGTTATACAAACCTTTACTATTCCTCTTCGATGCCCCGTGAAGATGAGTTCGCGTTCACACCATTCGTTGCCCACTCCTTCGTAAACTGCTACCGTTGTAACGTAGTCTCCCTCGTCTTCACTGTCGCAAATGTCTTCGTCGAGCAGTATCGCACCGTTGAGCGTCGCGACAATCAGCCGGTTTCCGCAGGCGAGTACAATGTTGCCCGTGACACTGTTGATCCTGGCTGCTTGGACCGGCACGGCATCTCGCTTTTGCTCTGCGCCCAAGGCAAGCTCTCGTACAAACTCGTTGCGGTTAAGGTCCCAAAGGAATACACGCCCATCAAGCGAGGCAGACAGGAATGCGGAGAATGCACGACTAGCAGCAAGCGTCACAACTGGCGATTTGTGGCCGAAGAGGGTAGTGGCGTTCTGAAGCTCGGTACGGCCTCGCTCGCCTTTGTTGACGGTCCATATGGCGAGGGTACAATCGGTTCCCGCGGTGATCAACGTCCGGCCATCAACAAAGTGCGAGGTCGTCAATTGTCCAGAGTGTAAATGTTCAAACAGCCCAACCAGCTTCTTGGAGTGCGACTCGTAGAAGCGAACGCTACCATCCGTGAAGCCCCACTCCATATACCGATCGTGGTTAGGGGGGATGTTTTGGCGGAACGGTGCGGCACACAGAAGCTTGTCACTCTTGCTGGTGTAGTTTAGCGATGAAATGCGATCATGAGCTTCGAGCAGTGTGCCTGGCACGCGATGCAAACTCTCCACCGAAGTATCGAGCCTGGTGGGTCTGGTGACATTGTCCTTCTGCGGATGTGGCCTCTGGAAGACCTGTGGAGGCGTCTGTCCAAAATTGTTGATAACACTGATCTTTTGCGCCCGCTCCTTCTCATCAACGATCGAGTCAAGGTCGATTGCACCCTGATACGTCATGTAGTGGAACACATTGGCAGCCTCAATAGCCGCCTCGCCCCGTTGTTTGTATCCGAAGATCAAATCGATCCAGTGGTGTAAGTTCTGGCTGACGTATGGACTCTCCAATGCCTCACGCTGCTTCGCAATGAAAATAGCAGGATCGCCCTTGGCCCACGGAGGCAGCTTGACGTTGTCGATGGTGGAGCCGTCGGAACGCAGACCAAAGGTGTATCCGTTGACATTGGTCAGGAAGTCTGGCAGGAAATAAAACTCGGGCGTAAGCTCGCGCACATCAGCCATGTTCTTGGCTGATACCGACTCCCATGCGTTCTGGATCGAGTAGAACATGCGATCAGCGTGATCCCACGTGCCGCCTTGGATCAGGAAGAATGCTGCGCTAAACGGCTGAAGGCGCATAAGATAGGACGCTACAGTCATGGCAGAGGAATAGTGGGTGCCATAATGGAAGGCGTGACTGGCATCGCCCATCTCGGCGAAAGAAGCGAACCTCTCCCTGATCAGATGTTCCTGTTTCGGATCCTGAATACCAATGGGCTTCCGCAGATCACGAAAGTTGCTCGGGTCCCTCAAGTCCAGCTCATCACTGTGATAGTTCGAAAGCACCCAGGGAAAAACCGGGTACTGGGTGAGATCGTTAAAGGTCCTTCCAGCAAGTGTGTTTACAAACATGAGGTAGTGGAAATTCGACATCTCGCCCTTCAGCCACTTCTTGGTTGCCGGGTGTGACGAGCCCGAACCAAAAGCAGATACAAAGCGAGATCCGAACGTCTGGGGCGCTTCGTCAGGATTGCGCAAGGAATCAAGACGCCATGAAATCTCTGTATTCGTAAGCTTGTCCGGGTTCGCAACATGCGATGCTCGTTGAAGGACACGGGAATGGATGTCGTTGCGAGCTTGCGCAGAAATGGCCGTGAGGAGGTAGCTACGTCCGTCATCAAAGAAGATCTCGATGCCCACATCTCGGTGTAAGAAGCGCCGCTTCGAGATGCTGATGACTTCGGTCCATTTCCAATGCCTTACCGCCTCCTCTTGACTTCGGGGCGGTGGGCGACGATTAGTGACAGCTTCCTTACCAGCAATGACCTGCACATATGGGTCGCGCTCATCGGGTGGTGCCTGCCATACACGCACGATTTCGCCGTCAGATCTTTGGAAGAAATCATCTAGAAGATAGAGACAGTCCTTTCCTACGATAAGAAGGCCTTCTATAGCTTCAAGACCCACTACCCGTGAAATATTGCAGACGTACTGGACTTGATCACCACGGTTAAGGCTGCGCATGACTTTGCGATTCTTATCCTCGAAACCATCCTCATCCTCATACATGGCTTCGACCATTTCAAAGTCATCGTCGCTGGCTGATTCTGCTTCCTCTGTGGCGTCACCCGATGCAGTCGCTGTCGATAACGACCTTACTGATCGACCATCAACGGGCGTGGCTCCCACAACTTCTTTGCCTGTTATTGCAGGCACGGCAGTTTCCAGCTTGAGCTTCTCTCGCGAATCCGTGTATTTGCGCTTGGGTTGAAAGGTCTGTTCGCGGCTGGTATTGTCGATAATGATACGCAGACGCTTTCGATCACGGCCTTCGGTTTCATCGAGCCGCCATCTAGCAGGTGGACTGTTCTCAAAAAGACCACATGGGCCTTTGAGCTGGTGGTCTAATTTCGCCAGGACTGTGGTCATGAAAGTAGCATTGTCTTGCTGGTCTTGCAGAACACGCTGGTGCTTGATGCGTTCAGAAGCATGAATGTTCGATCGCCAGTGGTTAGTTGAGTTCTCGTGGTGGTTCCACACGCTTTCAGCCACAAGCTCGTCAGCCTGCCATTGCTTCAGTTTCTCTTTACGCTTTGCGATCCGCCTCTGTGATGACTCTTCAGTCTTCTTGTTCTGGCTATGAACATAATCCTCCCACGGCCGAGTCATCGAGCCGTAGAAAAACCTATCCATGTCAGTCTTGTTCAGGTCAAGCCACTGCAGGAATGTCTCATTGTCGAGCTCGACAAGCTTCTGAAAGCCATCATACAGGTCCTTGGTGTCTCCATGAATGGCGTCGGCTAGAATCATGGACGTTTCATGGGGCTTTTGGACCATGAGTAATCGCCAGAAACTCGCTGCTGCAATGCGTACGGTCATGTGTTCTGATGACAGCTGCGAGTAGAGCAGGTAGCAAATCATCTTCAATGAGAAGGTCTCGTTATTGGCGGACGAGAGAATGATGGGTTGCCAATATACCATCTTCTCGATTACTGCCGTGGTAGTTGCGCCACCTTCAGACTCGTCTGGATCTGCCAACCGAAGAAGAGCAACTTTCAAGAAGGTGGTTCGAATTGACTGAATTGCTTGCGTGCAAAGTCTGACGGATTTAATGGCTGCAATGTCTGGGCGCTCCAAGTACTCGAGCAAAAACCCAGCAAAGTCAAGCAACGGCTCTGCACCCTCGAGGAACCATCCTTCGAAGACGGCTTCAGATATATGCTGCACGAATCGTGAGAGATTTGTAAGAACTCGTGGCTCATGCAAAAGCTTCTGGCCCAGTTGGAGTGCATTCCTAACCGACATCAACGTCTGCCGTAGAATGTATGATTCAAAGTATGCTTGATGTTCTTGGAAGCCTGGAGGTGTTTTTAAGAACAGGCCTAGGCCAGGGAAATCTTTGCGTGTAAATATCTGATCTTTGAACACATCAAGAATAACTTCTAGCATAGCCTCGACCACTGAACTGCCCACCTTGAGTGGCACTGGAGGTACGGTTTTTGGGGAGAGAATTGGGTTACGAGATGGCTGCTGAGTTGTTTGCTTCTTATCTGCTGACACAAGCACAAAGGAGGATGCCTTGCGGAGAGGTAGGACGCGTCGAGACGTAGGCGCAGGTGATGTGCTGACGTTGGTGGTCCGAATCACAGGCGCTCCCTGTCCATTGGCTCTAGAGAGGGGCTGTATGACAACATCCTGTCCTTCAAACGTCAATGCTGAGCCTCTTGAAAGCAGCTCAGTCTCTGCACTGACGCTGTCAGACGTCACAATCACCGGGTAGAGAACGAACAACAACTCCTGAACGTAGTTGGATGTGTTCGCATAGTCACGGAAACCTTCTGATCGGGAATGCAGCTCAGATAAGAACTGGATGGCAGAATTCAGAACCACGGCGAAATCATTCAGGCGGTCTGTCTGAGGCGCACGTATATCTACCAATGGTCAGCATTGGGTGAAGTCTTTCTTTTTTGCAAGCAGATACATACCGACGACTGGTTGCTTGGCGTTCAACGACATGGTTCTGCGCCGACCACGAGTAACCGTGCCCTCGCCGTTCTCTGGTTTGGGAGCGAGATCTCGATCGCGAACAATCGCCCGCAACCCAGTCTCCAGCATCGCAGTGATTACAGGGAAGACTTCCGGATAGCATATCCTAAGCTCAGATTGAGGTGAATGGGCAATGAAGATGTCGACCAGGTTGAAGACATCGAAATCACGCTCGAAGTCCATGTTTGCCACATCGCGACCGAATAAGATTGCAAAACAGATTGTCCAAATTCCTGGTGTATTCCACCAATGGCGTAACCTGTTCTTCATGAGAACGAAACCGCCTGTCTTGTCTGCAAACTTCTTGACGTAATGTGTCCCGTTCAGTACAAGCAATCGAGCAAGGATCTTTGCACCCAGAACAACAACACGCTGCTCCGGTTCGGCAAGCAAGTAAAGAAGCCATTTACCCGTAACATTCTTGGCAAAACGTAACACTTCGTGTGGGTTCTGTGGATCGCAAAGCAGCTCTGCCAGGAGATTGAGGATGGCGATGCCCAAGTCTGGCAGAGACAGTGGCGGTCCGTCGGTGCTGCCAGCTTGAGCTGGGCTAGCCGACCGTGATTTACCGTCTGGCGTTAGCCCAGGGGTAGTGCCTCTGCGGATACGACCTGTACTCGCTTTTGGGCGCAATGGGCGTTTACCGTAAGATGCACGGCTGTCATGCAGTGCATAGGTGACGAACAGGGAAAGTGACCTCGCATTCTCTCCATTGAAGTTTGTCAGCAAGAGCGTCTTGAAGGCATCGAGAAACAGTTTGAAGGTTTGTGGGGTGAATCGTTCGCCTTTCAGAGCGTCTGTGAGGCGCTTGACCACACCTTGGGAGTGTTAGCTGGAGACGAATGGATCTACGCAAATATACATACGTATTCTATGGAAGCGTTTGGCGTTGTAGTGGTGGTGTTTGCTGCCGCGAGCAAAATGGATAAATTGTGTGTAGTACAGCTTGTGTGTCTCCAAGGAGGTGGCTCTGCGCCAGATTTCCAAGTCAACGAGAAGGACTCTGTATGCGAGAGGGTTAATGATTAGTGATTCGGTCGGGCGTTGCTCATCATATCCAACAAAGCGGAGAATGACGCGCAGCAGCTGCAAAACAGAAACTTCGCAGTCTTCCTGTAAGACATCAAGAGACGAAGCATTCTTTCCGACCAATCCACCCATGGTGAATCCAATCTTCTGGCGTATGACCTCGGCCAGAACAGCAAAGCCATTACGCTGCTCCATGGCCTCGCAATTGCGCCAGTTGCCTCCGACAGCTTCTAGCAGTATATTGACGGCGCGGAGCATGCTTTCTAGAGTTTGAGCGGATTGCACAAGCTTCAAGCCAACAGCAACACATCCACCGACTCGCCAAATAGCATCATCCAAGGCTTGGGGAACGACAACAACAGGGTCACCAGACAACCGTCCAAATCCACGTGACTGGGACAGTGCATCGTTTACCGAGGGGACAGCAGCATTGACAATGATTGGTGTGCTATGCATTCGGGTATACTTATGAAGGGTCTTGGCAGACTCGCGCGACAGTGACCGAATCAGTTGGGACTCATCAATCGAGTTTCGGTCATCGTCATCCATGACGGAGCTCGGAGAGAAACTTAGAATGATCTTTGACTCTGGAATGAGATGGCTTGCAGGTGCGCGTATCGCCGCTACAATGTCTGATCGCTCTTCCTTGCCGGGGTGAAGTATCTCGTTGTGAACGTGAAGTTCTGCAGAGGTTCTGTAGGTTTGGAAGGACCCGAGCTTGTCTTGAAAGTTGCCGCAATAACGTGGGCCCAGCTTGTGATAGACGGCAATTAGTTCATCCGAGAGCGGCTCGGAAAAGAGGTGGAAGGAAGCGACCGACAGCTTGGAGGAAATGACATTTCTTCCCAGTCGAGGCGCTAGATTTCGCGGTGTTCCTAGGAAGGCGAGTATGTGGTGCTTTGGGATACTGGAAGACATGGAGGCGAAGCTTTCCTGGCTGCTGTCTAGCACTGGAGGATGCGATGGGTAGTGGGCTTTCATGGTTTCTGTAAACTCACCGTCCACGAAAAGGGATGCTTTGGCAGGGCCCATGCCAATCGCCTTGGCCCTTCGATGGACAACAGCAATGTGGTACCATCTTCCCTCCTCAAATCGAGGGGCTTTTTTAAATCGTACACTAGGAACAACACCCGTCGAGTGGCCCATGTAGGTCTGCAAAATGAAGCAGCGGCTATCTCTCTCCAAGTACGCCATTAGGAAACAGGTCTGTGTATCGTCATAGGCACCAAACAAGGTAGTGTGGCAGTTTGTGTCAAACTTGTCCACCCGCACCCATGCGGCAAATGTATAGCCACCTCCGGGCGAGACGGGCGGAAAGGGTCGGCCAATATCTGGGAGTTCGACGGCGCTGAAGCCATGCAGAGATAGGTCGAACTGGATAAAAGGTGGATCGCGAGACGAGCGCATGCCGCGCAAAAGGAACTCGGCGGCTTGTCCCGAGGAGGCAGCCTTGCGGAAGAGGTAGTAGGCATCGTCGAGCTTGTTGATGCCGTATTGCACCAAATCGTTAGCCAAGTCTTGCAGCAGGCCAGCTTCTACAGGAGCGCACTTGTTCTCGAAGAGAAGAGGCAAAATCAAGCTCAAGACGCCTGTGATGTGCAGGGCAGCCTTGTTGTATGAAGAGAGGGTAGTTATGTAGAGAAAGGCAAGGAGCACGGATACGGAGAGAGGCTTGGAGTGTGTGCCTGGAGCATCCTCGCCAGACAGACCCTGCCAAAAGTGGAAGATGGTGGGCATGATGTCTGGATTCTGCAGGACTTCATTGCCGCTGAATATGGCGCGCACCTGTGCGCGCAACGACTCGACATCTATCTCGACGTCGCTGTACATGGACCGCGGGCTGAATATGACAATGTCGGCAGGCGGCTCGCCGGCGCCGTCGACTTGCGGAGCATCGTGCTGTTGGACCGGCTGGGGAGCCTCGAGCGTCTTGTCGACGTCTCGGAATATGCGTGTCATTGTCTCTTCGCCTAGGGCAAAGGCGAAGAGGGTGCCGAAAAGCTGCTCCTGGCCGGCATCGTCACGTCTGCTCTGGGACTGGCCGCCAAAGATACCCGTGCTGGCCAGTGCTTGCTCGAGGGCATTCCAGCCGCCATTCTCGACCCGCTTGGCAAAGAAGCGCCTGTTACCAGCATGCTCGTTCAGTGCGTCGGACAGGACGTCGAGGGTGGCCTTGATGACCTCGAAGAAGTCGATGCGGTCGGTGGGGGACAGCTCGGCGGGCTTGTAGAAGCCGGACAGGGAGCGGAGGGTGACGAGGAGGGTCTCGAAGCCATGGACATGGCGAAAGGCATCCTTTGTGTGGGTGTGGTGGTTGGACTCGATGAGCAGCTGGCGCATGCGGCGGAGGGCGTTGCTCTGGGCGTGGAGGACGTCCGGGGGCGGTGGGGTGGACTCGGAGGCTCTCGTAAGTTCATCGGCAAGGCTGCGGAGTTCGGCGATCTGATTGTTCATGGGCGGGAGTCTGGAGGCGGCCGTCGACGACCTGTGCGGCCGGGTGGTGGCCATGTTCAGTGGGCGGAGAGAATAGCGGGGCGGCAAGTACAGTCATGTCTCCCGGGCCCCCTGTGCGCACTTTCGGCGGCGTGGCAGATTGGCTGCGAGGTCGAGTGTTGGGAATTGGCGTTGGCGTTGGCGGAATAGGCCGATGCTTCGCATAGGGTCGGATGGTGTTGCTCAAACAGACGGAGGAGCTCGGACTCGTCGTGCGAGCTACCCCAGGCAGCCGTCGCGAGGTGGAGCCGGAGATGCAACTCAGGCTGCGGCAACACAGGCGAGCGGGCCAGGATGCCACCCTACCTGCTCTGGACGGCAGACGGCGCCGTGGCTAGCTGCCACACCCTCATGCGAACTTGCCACGATGCTAAGACTGCGGGTTTAATCTGGTGGGGAGCGCTGAATGGCCGCCGTCGTTCGCGCGGTGCTCTGCTGACGAGCGGGCGCTGGGAGCGAGGCGGGCGAGGCTGGGCGTGGTAAGCAGGCCCTTCGCGTCGCCGCAGCCAGGGCGGGCGGGCCAGGTCAGACCGCCTCGCTGTGCACACAGAGACATGAGATAGAGAGATGGGTAGCCAGACAGGATGACGGTGTGTGCTGAGGACACCCGCTGCCCGAGCAACGAGGGCGCAGCTATGCCTCGTAGCCGTCTTGATACGACACGTCCCCAGGCTGATACGCGAGCGCGTGCATCCTGGCCCGGCTGGGACTAGCGCCGCCCCCAGCCTCACGGGCGGTGCTCAAGCTCCAGGTCAGGTGCGTCATGTATCGGGCGGCCCATGCACCGAGGCCGTCCTGATAAGAGAGCGCATCGCCATGGCTACCCCCAGCTCATCCCCCATCCCTCCTCCACACACACCTCCCCATCCTCCCTCTCCCTCTGCCAGCCCATCACTACAGCTCTGCCGCCCATCCCTCTTTATCCCCCATTTCCCCGTACATCTCGCTGTGCGAGCACATTAGCACATCCGCCATCATGAGGTACAGCCTGGTCTTCGCCCTCCCGGCCCTCGCCGCCGCCTCACCCACCTTCTCGACAGAGACCATCCACAAGGATGCCGCGCCAGTTCTGTCGTCTACCTCGGCAAAGGAGGTTCCCAACAGCTACATGGTCGTCTTCAAGAAGCACGTCAAGGATGCCTCCAAGCACCACGACTGGGTCCAGAGCGTCCACTCCAAGTCGCAGGAGCGCATGGAGCTGCGAAAGCGCTCGACGGAGCTCCCCGTCTCCAACCAGGTCTACGAGGGTCTCAAGCACACCTACGAGATGCCCGGCATGAAGGGCTACTCGGGTCACTTTGACGACGAGACCATCGAGGAGATCCGAAAGCACCCCGATGTAAGTGGCATTCCATCCCCGCTCTCGGCCTAGGCACCCGCCCCGGCCTCGAATCGGCCGCGTGGCGCGTGGCGCGTAGCCAAGGCAACTTGTGCAATGCGTCGCATTCGCACGTGACAGCATCTGTGCTCAATGTACCTGCATAAGACTTGGCGCTAACCCTTGCTGACAGGTCGACTACATCGAGCGCGACTCTGAGGTGCACGTCCTCGGCTCCGATGAGCCCGAGGTTGAGAAGAACTCGCCCTGGGGTCTGGCCCGTATCTCGCACCGCGACGCCCTGAGCTTCGGCACCTACAACAAGTACCTGTACGCTGCCGACGGCGGTGAGGGTGTTGACGTTTACGTCATCGATACCGGCACCAACATTGAGCACGTCGACTTCGAGGGCCGTGCCAAATGGGGAAAGACGATCCCTCGCGGCGATGCCGACGAGGATGGCAACGGCCACGGCACGCACTGCTCCGGCACCGTCGCCGGCAAGAAGTACGGTGTTGCCAAGAAGGCACACGTATACGCCATCAAGGTCCTCCGCTCCAACGGCTCGGGTACCATGTCCGATGTCGTCAAGGGCGTCGAGTACGCCGCTCAGGCTCACTCGGAGGCCGTCTCTGCCGCCAAGAAGGGCAAGAAGAAGGGCTTCAAGGGCAGCGCTGCCAACATGAGCTTGGGAGGTGGCAAGTCCACTACCCTCGACATGGCCGTCAACGCTGCTGTCGACGCTGGTATCCACTTCGCTGTGGCTGCCGGTAACGACAATGCCGACTCCTGCAACTACTCCCCTGCAGCAGCTGAGAATGCTGTCACTGTCGGTGCCTCCACCCTCAACGATGAGCGTGCCTACTTCTCCAACTACGGAAAGTGCAACGACATCTTTGCCCCGGGTCTTAACATTCTTTCCACCTGGATCGGCTCCAAGCACGCCACCAACACCATCTCTGGTACCTCGATGGCCTCGCCTCACATTGCTGGTCTCCTGGCCTACATGCTCTCTCTCCAGCCCACCAAGGACTCGGCTTACGCTGTTGCCGACATCACACCCAAGAAGCTCAAGGCCAACCTGATTGCCATTGCCACTGTCGGTGCTCTCTCAGACGTGCCTAGCAACACTGCCAACGTTCTCGCCTGGAACGGCGGTGGTTCCTCCAACTACTCGGAAATTGTCGAGAAGGGCGGCTACACTGTCAAGAAGGTTGCCGAGAAGGAGGATGAGTCGGACTCTGACATGCCTTCCCTCTCTGACATCAAGGCCGACTTTGAGAAGGCCAAGGAGTCTGCCGGCCGCCACGCTCACCAAGTCGGAAGCAAGCTCCAACACCTCGAGTCTGAAATTGAGGACTTTATTGCCGAGGAGATGGAGGCCATGTTTGAGAAGGTCAAGGAGCGCGTCGCCAGCCACTAAGTGGCAACGGTTTCGTTAGCACGATGCCATGTAGTCTACTGTTATATGGTACGGAATGATTGAGGATTTGGCGTCGGCTTATTTATTTTTTTGGCATAGGGTATATGGTTTCTCATTTCATTAGGCACCAATTTGATGCGCTGTACGCTACATGGGACACGGATTCGGATACGAGACGCACAGGGAGACGGAGCAAGCTATCTAGCATGAATTGGATCATGTCCAACCCATACCTGTTTTTTTTTGTTCTTCTTCTCCTCGTTTTGCCATTGCCCCCTTTTGACGTGATTTGCCTGCTGAATGACGCGACGCCTTGGAAGCGTTGTAGCCCCTGTGATTAGCGCGCATGCATCACGTGCCTCTGCACCGGAACCGTGTGTTTCCCTACTAGTAGCCACCATCATGGTCCGTCGTCAAAAGAGTTTTGTAAAGGAAAAAAAAAATGCCTCAACACTAGGAACCCAAGAGCAGAGCAGAGCAGAGCACCTTGTCGACGAACTCCTTCTCTTTGTTTTTGGAGTAGGTCCAAACATGCTCCCAGCCGCGTGATTCGCTTCCGCCACGATGCGCATGTGCCCAAGCGACAAGTTTCTTGTCTTGTCTTGCTGCTAGAACTACGCGTCCAGTGGGCGTGCAGCAGCCATGTCGGCCGACCGACCGACGGGTGGCGCCGTGAGCAAGTGGTGCTGGGACCAGTGTTTAGAGCATCGGGGTAAGGGTAACGTGAGGGGGGGGAGCGTAGGGGGGGCTGCTCGCTCCCTTTGGACGCAAACGCGGCTACGAAAAAAAAAACAGTGCGGATTCTTGGCTGATTCTTCTCCCATGGATTTCCAATGTACAACTATATTTCATACACAAATGGGTAAAAGGATGAGGGTGGTGGGGAAGGGAAGGGGGAGGGGGAAAAGGAAAGAAAGAAAAAAAACCACGCAAATGCCAAAACCTAGCTCGCTGAACCGCTGAATGAACCACGTACTATTGGAAACAACGCCATGCTGGGTTAAAACTATCATGCCATGCATACCTTTAAAAGCGCCCCAGTCGACTGTGAGTTTATGCAACATAACATCCCCATGTGAGGGACACATTCACCATGTCCGAGAGACATGTGTCTTTTCCAGTCTAATCGATTTCCTCGGTCGACCTGCGTGTGTGGACACGAGGTGGCTTCCCTGTTGCTCTCTCTCTCTCTCTCTCTCTCTGTCTGTCTGTCTGTCTGTCTGTCTCTCTCTCTCTCCCCCTCTCTCTCCTTCTGTGCACCTAACACCTAACAATGCTGCATACATTTGGGGTTCAACGGGCTATTGCCCAAGGATCGATTGGGAGAGGCCATCGTGTCGTCATGTGCGATAGTAATCTTTGTTCATACAAGTCTTCTACGCTAGGTCCACATTGAACTTCCAGTTGCCTACACATCGGTTAGCAGCAGTCCAACGGACCATCAAGAGACCTCGCAAATCTATACCACTCACCAAGCTTAAGGTTCTCGGCGGTATCATTCAGCAGGATAATACGACGCTTTGTGCAGTACGAAGTCTTGTCGAGGATATCGACCTTCAAGTCTTTCAACTGGTCGATTGGCTTCTCAAACATCTCGCTGAGATTTTCGACAGCCATCTCCAAATCCTTCTGGTTGTCCTCAAAGATTTCCGTCAGATTGTTTCGCGCAAGATAATAAGCGAATGCGTAGGTCCACTTAAGTACCTGACGGCATTGCTGCAATGCTTGCGATGCTTGATCTAAGAATTGAACCTCAATCCATGACATACCGGAAGAGTTCTGAAGTTGTTGCATCTTCTTCTCAGTCTTGAGGTAGAGATCCTTGTCCAACTTGGCCGACTGCTCGTGGTTTGCAAAGCGGTTGTAGTAGTGGAGGTATCGCTCGAGCGACTGTCGAGATTTGGCCTGCGCATCGCGTGCCTCGGATCCGCTCTTCTCCTCGAATCGATTACAGTTGTACCAGCTGGTGCCATGCTCTGACCACTTGCCCATGCACATCCAACAAAACTCGTTACGGCACTTTCGGCAAGTCATGTGGTTGCAGCCGCCATTCTTTTCAATGGTAGAGTTGCAGTTTGGACACTCCTTGGTGTTGGCCGATATCCAGTTGGCAGTCTCCGAATCGTCCTCGCACTTCTTGACCCATTTCTTGACCAAAGCACAGGGTGCCGGCTGGTGGTTGTTCAACGTACAGCCAAAGCAAAAGGCGTGTCCGCAATCGCAGTGTACAGTGGGGACGACCCTCGTAAGTTCCTTACTCTTAACCGGGCATTCGATAGCATATTTGCAGTCGGGCGCAGGACACCATTTGAGATTCTCTTTGTCGTCGACATAGGTTCGTGTGAGGAGTGTGTGGTATCTATCAACATTAGTCAAGTGCAGGGAAAGTGAGGCGGCACATTCCATACCTTTCATGGAGATCTGCTGTAACAAGAAGGTCTAGCGACTTGGAGTCCACTATCCGGGTGCAGCCCTCACCAGGACATCGTATTCTAGCCGCTTCTCCCTCGTCTTGGATCTTGGTGGCGAGATACTGCCTGTAGCAATCCAGGCAGAAGCGGTGATCACACTTCATGGCGAAGGTGTCCATGTCGGGGTCGTCGTTGCAGCAAATGTCGCAGACAAAGCCCTTGACCTTTGAAATCATTGGCGGGTTGGTGGTGGAATCCTGACTCAGGCCTGCTGTCTCCAACATCTCCTCTGTCTTCTCCATGTACTGGTCGATTAAGCGTTCCTTGTTCCATCGTAGGTGGCGAAGGAGGATGGCGGTGGCTTCAGGCGGCTGGCCGAGGATACTCGATACTTCGTCGACCTGCTTGTCTTGCTGTGCTTGAATTTGGACTGGGTCAAAGACCTTGAAATCTACTTCGTACGCCTGCTTGGTGGGCTTAATGTCTTTGTCCTGGGACTCGAAGCCCACATCGTCTTGGTCCATGTCGAAGTCGGAGTCTGCACGCAGTCAGTCGGTCAACTAGTCAGCCATGTGAAGGAAAAAAACACATAAAATAGTCTACGCACCATCCTCCAAGCCCATGTCGCTATCTTGGTCGTCGAAGCCATCGCCGCTCATGGAGCTGTTGAAGTCGTCGTCGGAATCCATATCGGGAGCGTCGGGTGCAACGGGGGGGTGTGAGAGGCGACAAACAGGTGAGAGCTGCGACTTCTTGGTGGGAGGCTCCTCTGCGGGACTGAGGTAGTTGGCCTCGTCAGCCTTCCGCTTGCGAACTGTAGAGGAAGGCGTCTTGGTTGGGCGTGTCCCGCCTGATGACGGAACACTAGGCTACTGCGGCGAGGGTGGGTGTGTGTGTGACTGTGAGGGCGGCTGATAAGGCAGGCCTTGGGTGCGCGTGGACGGTGGACAGTGGCGGGACAGTTGACAGTTGGGCACAGAGGACAAGGGTATTGGCCAGCGAGGCGGCTGCAACAAAGGCGAAAGTTGGGGGGGGGGGTGGTCAAAGGTGGAATGCAGTCGGCGGTCCTGGATGCGGGCCCCTCACCCGATGGTTGGCTTGGTTGGCTCGGGCTGT
>JALPSE010000468.1:0-20175 GCA_030558545.1 Bipolaris gigantea | reverse complement strand
GATGAGCATCTTCTGGAGGGGGGGGGTGTCAGTTGCTTTTGGTGCGGATGGGGCGGCGGCCATGTGCACGAACCTTTGTTGACTGGTTCCAGCTGGGCGAGTTCCTGCGGTGCTCATGGGGGCTGATCTCCGACAGCGGCCGGCCACTGCCCTTGGGGGACGAAGTGGAGGGCGTCTTGGTGATGCGCAGCGGCGACACCTGGGTGCCATTGCTGTCAGCATCCGAGTCGCAGCCGCAGTTGCAGTCGCAGTCGCCGCCGCAGGAGCGCCGTGGTGGAGGGGAATGGGGGGGCTTACCGCTTCGTTGCGCGACATGTCTGCCGCACTGTGCTCGGCGAGTGCAAACAAAGAGATACCTTGTTGTTTGTCTTAGCCGTGGCCGGGCAATGTGCGTGGATGAGGTGGGCGCGCACTGGCAGGCCTAGTGCAGTGTAGTGTAGTGTAGTGTAGGCAGCAAGTGCACGGCAGCGTGTGCGCTGATGAAGCCGGGAGCAAAGCAAGGGAAGGACACACACGCGCACACACACAGACAGGCACACACGGAGCGCGGAGGCCAGGGTGCGATGAAGAAGCTATCGAGGACGAGCGAGTGTGTGTGGATGGATGCGTGCGGTGTGAATTGGATTGGGGCCGTGGGCGCTATCTAAGGTGTTGATAGCCGGGGTAGACGGGCGATGGGTGGCGTTGCTGCGGTAACGAGCCGCCTGTGGCTGGAGCCCTTTGCGCCGAGCGCCCGCCTGTGTCGCGACATCGCCCGTGCCGCCCGACGTCACCTCGTCTGCCCGCTTGGGCTTGGGGGGAAAATTGCCCTCCGCCTCGCCGCCTCCCCCCCGCCCAAAAATAAAACCACCACAACCGCGGACGATGCTGCCACGGCTGCCCGCTCCACGTCCGCTCTGCGGCCCGGCGGCGCTGCTGGGCCCATCGCTGCTGCACCGCCTACGCCCGTATGCCGCCCACCACGGCTGCCGCCAGTCGTCGTCGTCGTCGTCGCTGTCGCCCTCGAGGGCCCCGAGACCCTCGCGCATGGTGCTGTCGGAACACGTCGCCCGCACGCCAGACATCAAGCCCAGGAGGACGGCCGATGCCTTCTCCTATCTGAACCGCACACAAGCGCCACCGGGCCTGGAACGGATGCGCGACCAGAGAGAGGCACGTGGGCGCCCGTCGTCGCCCACCGGACGCAGCCAGGGCAGGGCCAGGCCAAGGACAGAGCCCTTCCACGCCCTCAAGATGCAGAGCTCGCTGCACCAGGTTCCCTACAGCGACCGCACCGCCATCAAGCGCAACCTGGACCAGTACGACTCCTTCGATAAGTTCCCTCTCGCCGAGCCCGTCCTGCGCGCCGTCAACGATGCACTGCCCGGCCTCGAGTACCGCAATCCCACACCGGCGCAGGCCGTCGCCATACCCGCTCTGCTCGGCGTGCAAAAGGCTGTGCGCGCCAGAGTAAAGGCGAAGAAGACAGGCCCCGACGCCTTCTTGCTCGCAGCCGAGACGGGGTCTGGCAAGACGCTGGCATACCTTCTCCCTACCCTGCACGCCGTCAAGGAGGACGAGATGCGCGAAAGGGACGAGGCCGCGCAACAGGCAACCAAGGCGGCCCACGAGGCGGCTGCAGCTGCCAAAGAGCACCATGGGCGAACCGACATGTTTGCTGCCGAGGAGCCAGAGCTCAACAAGGCCGTTGATCCAGCCCGCCCACGGGCCATCATCCTCGTTCCCTCTGCCGAACTGGTTGCACAGGTCGGCGCCGTCGCAAAGTCGCTCTCGCACACAATCAAGTTCCGTGCCGCGCCCATATCTGCCAAGATGTCTGCTACTGTCATCCGCAACCAGCTCTTCAACCCCAACGGCGTCGATGTTGTCATCAGCACCCCGCCCCTCCTTGCCAGCATTGCCCAAAGCAACCCCAACATCCTTGCCCGCGTCACCCATCTCATCTGCGACGAAGCAGACTCCCTCTTCGACCGCTCTTTCAAGGAGACTACTACCCAAATCCTCGAGCGGGCCACTCCATCTCTCAAGAAGCTTGTCCTATGCTCGGCCACCATTCCCAAATACCTCGACCAGTACCTTGCGCAGAGATTTCCCGACATGCAACGCCTCGTCACCCCGAACCTGCACGCCATTCCCCGCAGGGTGCAGCTGGGTGTCGTGGACGTGAACAAGGATCCCTACCGCGGTAACAAGTTGCTTGCTTGTGCCGACACGATATGGCAAATTGGCAAAGCATCAGCTGACTATGATCCCACCGAGGGCAAGGAGGCCGTGCCAACAAAACGCATCTTGGTTTTTGTCAATGAGCGCGACGACACGGAAGAAGTGGCACAGTACCTTGTCAAAAAGGGCATTGATGCCCTAGCCTTCCACCGCGACACCGACCCTTTGCGACAAGCAAAGATTCTCAAGTCTTTTACTAACGATGCTTCTCTCGGCGCTTCGCCCGCGGGTCAAGATGAAGCACCCATCAACTCCACACTGGCGAACAAGCGCACTCTACCCAACACCAAGGTCATTGTCACCACTGATCTCGGCTCAAGAGGTATCGACACCGTGTCTGTGCGACACGTCATCCTCTTTGATGTCCCCCACACGACCATTGATTTTATCCATCGCCTTGGCCGCACAGGCCGAATGGGCAGACGTGGAAGAGGCATCGTACTGCTCGGGCCAGGCGACCGTGCAGACGTTGTACGAGAAGTCCGAGAGGCCATGTTCAGGGGCGAAGCGCTTATCTGAGCAGCAACGCTACTGTGTACGATTATGGAGAAGACCAAAAGTTTTGTGTATATATAGTTAGACATACCCGACTAGACTTGTGGCTGGCCTCACCACAATTCGTGGCTAAGCTGTTGCACCGCACTGACGCCATTTCACGATTAACATGGACATGAATGACAATGCCGGATGATCGGATCTCATGCACGCTTCCGGCTTGCATCCTTCCCAGCTACAGACATGTCAACGCGTTTGCATGTCTACCAGTATTTCACGGATTGCAGCTGGACTGGCTACGGTTGCGGCATTGGCCTGGCCGTAGCCTGGATCGTCGCATGTTGAACCGACCAGAACCAAACAAACAGCGGTAGGCGCCTCGGTGGGTCCAATGTCGATGACAATGACAACACGACAGTACCCGTTGCCCAAACTACGGCTTGCATGCTCGGGAGCTGCGTAAACAAGACCGATTGTTTGTATACATGTATGTCTCACAAACATTTCCATGCCGGTATCATCCCTGCTGCCACCCATGCAATTACCTAACCGACTTGTCCGCTTCAATCAGCCCGCCGACAGCTCGCTAGCGTTGTTGTCTACCAAAACTCGCCCCGTCCCTGTCACACATTGTACGTTGTTAAGGCTGTGACATGCAGACTACGTTTGACAAATCCCTGGGCCTTTGTGAGTGCATTGCCGTCGCCTGGGCTACCGCCGCCTCATATGCAGCAACTAGCCCGACATGGCTACTAATAATAGTCCTGCCGTATCTCGCCTTATCCCACATCTGCTCCTAAAATCACCTGCTCGAGGTGGAGCCTGCAGGATACGTGCAGTATGCATCATCGCGCTACACAGAATGAGCCAATGTCCGGCTGGACTACCTAGACCTGCAGAAATAGCGATAGCAGCCTTGTATCAACACCATGCAGATTCGAATTACTCACAGTCCACAATACAGGTTCTCGCAACACTGTGCCGGTTTCGGATTAGCACTGCATCTGTGCGGTATTTTGCCAGCATGTATGTATCAACACCGCGTTTTACCCACCAACAGTCTGCCGCGTCTGACATGCTCCTATCCATCTCCACCTCTTTCCTAGAAACGGCTCACTTCCTAGAAGAAGAAGAAGAAGAAGAAGAAGAAGAAGGGTAGCGTCAACGTAACATTCCAATGCTCAGAGAAGTGTATCAGCATCATAGAAGCATTGACCTACTGGAGTACTATCCACAACACTCTAATTTCACGTGCCATTGAAATACGAGAAGCCCTGGGACCCGTACGTACCCTGACCATTGCAAAATATACATTCATAGATACATACCCTTTGATCACTAGGCCTATCGGGCACCCGTACCCGCGAGTAAGCTGCCATGGAAACTACCGAGATTAACCTTGGGGGCCAATGAAATCGACATGTCGCCACAGTCCCACCTAGCTCCACTTGCTGGTCTGTCGTGGAGCTCATGGATGCCAATCATCTGAAAAGTTTGCCAAGTTGGTGTCTCGGTGGTATCAGAGACAAGTATGTAGTACACATAGGTGGGGGATGTCAACAAGATATGTATCTAAACATGCGGGTTTGAAGAGTGCATTGGAGGTTTCGGCACAATAGTCCATATGTTGTAACCCATAGCCGCAACTGTATCTTTCTAAAACAATATCAAAAGAGTAGTATTGTACACACGTCTCAAGCTTCTAACCATGTTGCGAGAGTGATTGGCAGTTCATACTATGTGTGTAGGCTATGAATCAAGCACGCCTACCTACCGGCCCTCGCGAGATACACAAGACTAGATTGGTCTTCTCTGTCAAGACTTGACAATAGCAAAGGTTCCATCGTGGCGACGGGGATAGTTGGGCGGGTGTGAAAGTAGCCTACGAGAAAGATGTGCGTGTCTATGCAACTGAGGCTGACCAGGCTCGGCTATCACACAATTTGGTGTCAATCCTGACCTGGAAAATACGCCGACCATTCATGAGGACGTGGTCCCAGACGGAAAAGGGACGTGATAGCTTCAATAAAGACAGCAGAAACGCCAGATTCTACCAGTCCTTGTTTCGCTCAAACACGGCCATGGCCAATATGTGAGCAGCTCCCACTTGGCCAAGATGATTGCAGCATAGTACTCCGGGCTAGTACACTTACAATAGTACACATGGTACCAGCAGTGTAGCGTAAGCGACAACCGAACAAGCGGCCTGATAGACACAGGCAGAAAGACGGTTGGCCGGTGTTGTCACATGGTATCCGGCTCCGGCGCGGCTAAGAAGCAAATTTGCTCCGTCACATTGACTGTCTGGCGTGTCTAGCCTTGCACTTGCGCGACGGATGGCCTGACCAGGACCAGATCCGATGGTCGCCATCCGCCACCACACGACTCCACGACTCATGCATCGCTTCCGCCCCCGCCTCTCCACTCGGTCCACCCTCGGTTTACCCCGTCCTTAACAAAAAACGGGTCAGTCCACCATGGTTTCTCCTCTCGCGCGAGATTCCCGATGGATGCGCACGCCTCACCACGACCGCGCAAACGTCGTGCTATCAATGCCTGTGTCAATTGCCGGACGTCCAAGGTGCGATGCGACGGAAACCGCCCCTGTCAACGTTGCGAAAGGAACAGTGCTTCCTGTCAGTACTTTGACGCAGTCAAGGACGAAAATGTACTCCGTATCGAGAAGTTGGAAGCCGACATGGCTGCACTGCGCGAGCTGCTCGGCACCAGGGACACACCAGGCCCAAAGACGAGCGTGAGTGACGGCTCTTACATGCATTAGTGATGCTTCTCGAACAATGTCCCGGCCCAGCAGACGGGTGCCGGCATGGCTGCAAGATAGTCCAGGCCCCATGTGGCTCGAGGGATGAAGACATGTCGCTAACTTGGTTCCCAATGCAGTCGCACATGGACAACGCAAACGTGACAGTTGCAGAAATCACACCCCGTTCCCCGGCCGGGCACAACGCAATCGGCAGTGCTGTTGATGCAGGCTTCATCACTTGGCATCAAGCCGCTCACTGGTACCAGAGGTAGGTAGACCCCTCAATCCTGTACTCCTGCTCAGAATCCTGACCTTCGCCTAGCTTCTTCTCCGGCAGTGTAAGCCATGGCTCTATCCGCAATAACAGGACGCTAACCAGCACAGCAATACATCGTACCAATATTCTGTGAGCGATATGACACCATCACTTCTGTATCCTCACGGAGTGCAGTCCTCTTCGATGCCATAGTCAGCATCGGTTGTCGTGCTGAAGAAGGTTTCAATGCAATCATCTATCGCCAGCTCCAATCCAGGGTTCGCGATCACATTACAAACTTACTCATCAACAAGAGTATACCTAGCATAGAGGACATCCAGGCCATTGCCCTGGTAGCTGCCTACTCTGAAAATGATTTCTTCTTGATTGCAACGGCCCTTCGCTTTGCCATGCAGCTTGACCTGCCTCAGGTCGTCGATCAACTGATTGCAAAAGGCCAAATACGTTCTGGAGCCGTTGGCAGCGATGAGCAAGAGCTGTACCGTCTGTCCCGGGTCTGGCATGGAATTTGCAATCTTGAACTCTTGTGAGCCCTATTGTTCCAATCGCACTTGACGTCGGCTGTCTGACGCGCCGCAGTTTCTCGCTAGACGGGGGAAAGTTACCAGGCTTGAATTTCCATACCTCCCCTAGGAAAATCAGAAGCCTTCTCCAACACCCTGAACGTACATCAGTCGACATTCGGCTACTCTCTCAGGTAGAACTCAACCTCATTCGTGCAGAGGCATATACCAAAATCATGCGACGAGACACGGATGAATTTCTTCTCCAAGAAAATGAAAACAAAGTCCGGAGTACGGTAGACGAAGCTTGTGTAGAGTTGACGCTCTGGCTGGATGAATGGACAAACATCATCTTGGCAGAACCCGTGCCACATCGACGAGCAATGGCGTTACAAAACCTCCACATCCAGCGCGAATGGGCCATGATGACATTGTACTTGAAGGCTGTAGCATCATCTGGCGTGGAAAATATTGCCGTCATGACCGACTTCCAGAAGAGCTTTATACGTAGAGCTAAAGACGCAGCAAGCCGACATCTACACTACATGCTACAATCCTATACATCGACTCCAGATTCTTCGCCGGCATCCTCAACACACACAGTTGGCTCTACCTATCTCAGTACATTCCGATGGACTCTGGATTACGTCTGGGCAAAATGTGCGGTCTCCGTTTTGCTCGTACTCAAATTGGCCATTCTCCTCCGCGATCCGGCTGCGTCCGTCATGGCACTTCTCCGCGACGCTCACAGGGTACTTGAAGAACTCAAGACTGTGACGGTGGGATATATTGCATACTTCCAAATCCTTCAAACAAGTATTGAGAAGTGCGAGGCTGCATTGCGAGAATACTCTGTTGAACAGAATCATGCTGTGCAGTCGTCACCTGCGTCTGGGACGGATGGTGGTGTTGCTGAAACAGAGTTTCAGGGCTATGTGCCAAGGGAATTCGTATTCGAGTGGGACTTTCCTGGGCTCAATCTTAAACACATGCCTTTAGGGTGGCAGGATCTATTTGTCAACATTGACAGTCTCTTCTGATTTGACACTCAAGGTGCTGTCTGGCTGTAGACCAGCTAATCATCAAACAGGAAATGTATTGCTACGTTTGTCTCTTTTGGATTTTGGAAGAGCCATCTATGAATCATCATGCGCGATTACTTGTCTTAATAAATGTAAATGAAGTCCTCGTTTTTAAGGTCGGTCGCATCATCAAAGGCCTTGTCGCCCACCCCGCTTGCTTCGTTCTCGGCTTCTTCGGCGCTCCCTTGGACACCATTTCCCATGCTTGTGTCGACAACAACAGCCGACTTGCCCATACTCTCTCGTGTGGCGGCATGCTTGCGGTTCAGCAACTTGATCCAGAGCATTGCCGCCAAGATCAAAACAATGATGAGGATGAAGAGGGCAAGGCACACGCGCAGACCACGCTTGTAGTACGGCTTTTCAGACGGCTTGAAGATCTGCGGCCCAATGATGTTTCCTGCACTAGCGCCAATGAATAGTATGCTGGTAGTGACTTTGCGCTTGGTGTCTCCACCGGTGTTTTGGCCCGACCAGGAATAGATGAGTGGCGAGATACCCGGATAAAAAGATGTCATATAGTACCCAAAGAGCAAAAGGCCGCGGTTTGAAGCACCGCGCCCAACCACCATGAGGATGACGATGCCGACAATGGGTGGAATACATAGCAGGATGAGAACAGGCGACTTCTTCTTGAGCCATGTTGCCAGCCAAGCACCGCCAACCGTCGCGACGATTTGCACCAATCCAAAGGGCATGTTGAACAAGATGGTCTCAAACTTTCCGAAACCGAAGCCCTGAATAATCAATGGGCCAAAGGCGGAGATGCCACCACTCGGAATGCTGATGGCAGTCAACATGGAGAACCAAAGCCATGTCTTGATGTCCAAGAATGCCTCAAACACATGGTCCCACTTCCAAACCCGAGATGCAACACCCATCTGGTTCATGCGCAGACGCTCAACCGCGATGAGCCGTTCGTGCTCAGTTAGGAATCTTGCCTCCATGGGCGAGTCGGGCATGAAGACCCAAACGAATACCGACACCACAACAGTGAGGAGTCCGCAAAACAGGAATATGATTTGGTACGAGTGTAGGAGATTCGAGTCGATGTGTCCGAGACCATAGCATAGCAGACTGCCAAGAATGTTGACAATGCCCAGCATGGCATACCAGGCTGCATTCCGGTTCGTTTGTTCGCCGCGCTTGTACCACATTTGGACCACAGCGATAAAAGCGGGAGCTGGGAACGATGTTAGCGATTTGAAGCTACAAAAGAAAAGCAAGGGAAGCTTTTGTGTACAACTACATGCCGTGGAGACGTACCGACTGCAGCTTCAAAGGCGCCCAACAAAAACCGCGTCGCCATGAGCCCTTCAAAATTCCTTGCACCTGCCATACCGCACAGGATGCAGCCCCATGTGAAGACCATGGCGCCAATAAATTTTCCCATTCTCATCTTGACGAGCAAGAAGGCGACGAGTGGCTGTGCCACCAGTTGGGCAATGTAAACAATACTTCCCAGCCAGGAATACTGTTGCGATTTGGGATCGAGATTTGCATCTTCGATAAGTCCAAAGACGGATGCGTAGGAAAGAGTAGTCTTGTCAAGGGACTGAAGGAAATAAACGCTAAGCAGGATGGGCAGGATGATGAGATCAATCTTCTTCAGCACACGCTTATTATCCTCCGATGTCACCACAATACGTTCATTTGAGGCGAGCAGCTCAGCGGCCTTGTCCTTTCCTCTACGGTTCTTCTCGCCGGTGGGCTTATGGATCGATTCTGTAGTTTCGACATTGGATTTGACACTAACGTCTACTATTGCTGCTGATGGAGTAGTCGCGGCCATGTCGGGCTTGTGAGACATGATGAAAGCAAACAAGAATAGCGCCCTAAATACCGGGGGTTGGGGCGGTGTTTGCTAGCCATCTGCGCAACAGCACTTATATCATTCTCCCCACGGGGACCCCATACTGTGCATCTTGTCTGATTCCAGACTAGTGGAGTGCAGGTGTCGGCCGAAGATACCGGCTCAACGGGCCTTGTGACAAACCTACTCGATTCCTCTCGGCACCTAGAAATGGGGGCTTTCGGTCAAACGCCGACCTCAAACCTCGCTATAAATTCCAAGTCACTGTGTGGGCGGCGGTCGAAAACAGCGTACCGCTTTGCTCAATGCCCCCTTTTGTTTCGTTATGCCCATGCTTGAGCACGTTCCTGCCGGCTATCAAGCCGGCGCTGCCACGGCGACATCAAATGCGAGCGTCGAATTACAGTCGACTGTAGGGGACTTTAGATTCACTTTCGATGCAATACGACCGGGCCTGTTTCGCACGACGTTTACCTCACCGAAACATTTGCTGCCGCCCCATCGAGCAGCCCCGGTGCCCAACAAGAGTGTGGACAACTCCAACGCCACAGTCTTGTCATCTGGTGCAGCTGCAAAAAGCTTCCAGGTCGACGGTGTCACGGCTCAAGTTGACTGGGAAAGCGGACTTCCACTCGTCTCCCTGACTCTTTCTGGTCAACAGAAACCAATCCATGCCGACCTTCCCAATCGATCGTATGCCGCTGATGGGCTTGGCATCTCTCATTACACAAAGTACAATCATGGCACACTTCATCTTGGACTTGGCGAGAAGCCGGCGCCTATGGATCTTTCAAACCGCCACTTTGTGTTGTCAGCAACTGACTCTTTCGGTTACGATGTGTACCGGACGGATCCGCTGTACAAGCACATTCCGCTTCTGATCAATGCTACGCCAGAAGGATGTGTCGGCATCTTCTCCACATCACATGCACGTGGGTTCTACTCGGTGGGCTCGGAAATGGATGGTATGTGGGGTCGTTTCAAGGTCTACCGCCAGGACTATGGGGGTCTTGAGGAGTATCTACTTGTAGGCAAGACGCTACCAGATATTGTTCGTATCTATGCAGATCTTGTTGGATATCCCCTTCTGGTGCCGCGATGGGCATTTGGTTATCTAGCTGGTGGAATGAAGTACTCCATGACCGACGACCCTCCTGCAAGCCAAAGCATGATGGAGTTTGCGAGGAAGCTGAAAGAGCATGATATTCCGTGCTCGGGTATGCAAATGTCTTCTGGATACACGGTTGCAGAGACCGAGCCTAAGACACGAAATGTCTTCACCTGGAACAGGCATCGCTTCCCAGATCCCAAAGGCTGGATTGATGCTTACCACAAGGAAGGAATTCGGCTCATCGCAAACGTCAAGCCGTACGTGCTGGCAAGCCACCCAGAGTACCAAAAGCTCAAGGAGGCCAATGCTTTCTTCACTGACTCACTAACCACATCGCCGGCTGAAGCTCGTCTTTGGAGCGCCGGAGGTGGCGAAAGTGGTATTGGTGGGCATATTGACTTTACATCAAAGGCTGGCTACCAATGGTGGTATCAAGGCATTCGCGAGCTGAAGCGAATAGGCATTGATTGCATCTGGAATGATAACAATGAGTATACCATCCCTCACGACGGGTGGCAATGCGAACTTAGCGAACCCTCGGTTGGCCAAGAGCCCAGGAACGAAAGGTATGGCCGAGAGATCGGGTTCTGGGGACGAGCACTGAACACCGAGCTCATGGGCAAATCCTCTCATGATGCTTCGTTGGAGGTTGAACCGGAACAGCGTCCTTTTATCTTGACCCGCAGTGCCACAGCGGGGACATTGCGATACTGCGCCAGTGCCTGGAGTGGTGACAACGTGACCTCGTGGCCCGGCATGAAAGGAGCCAATGCCCTTTCCCTGACTGCTGGTATCTGTCTGATGCAATGCTACGGTCATGATATCGGTGGGTTTGAAGGCCCCCAACCATCGCCCGAATTGCTCCTTCGTTGGTGCCAACAAGGCATCTACAGCCCGCGCTTTGCAATCAACTGTTTCAAGACTGGCAACGACAATAGCGTCGGCGATGTGATTGAGCCTTGGATGTACCCCGAGACGACGGCACTAGTCAGAGACACCATCAAGCGTCGCTACGAAATGATTCCATACCTCTACTCGCTTGCCCTGCATTCTCACATGACGGCAACGCCTCCACAACGGTGGACTGGCTGGGGATACGAGTCGGATCCCGAGATCTGGAGCAACAAGGTCTTGACAGACGGCGAGACACAGTATTGGCTTGGTGATGCACTGCTGGTAGGCGGCGTTTTCGAGGCCAATGCCGAGAGCGCCAACATGTATCTCCCCAAAGACGCTTCGGACCCCAGTGCTGAGTTTCTCGATCTCAACAATGAGCCGCAGACATACTACAAGGCCGGGCAGTGGGTCGATATCCAAGCAAAGTGGACCGAAAGCATCCCTGTACTGGCAAAGGTTGGATCGGCGATTCCTGTCGGGAGGCCAGAGCAGGTGCTCTCGGTAGGCGAGAAGAGCAACTCTGCGAACCTTGCTCGGGACGATTACCGTGCTGTCGAGGTGTTCCCGCCAAGGGCGTCATCAAACGGCAAACTCTACACAACGACCTGGTACGAAGACGACGGTGTTTCACCGCCGCCCGCCAAGATTTCCGTGTTTGTTGTCAAGTATGGGACGTCGGAAAGCGAGGTCGAGGTCAGCTACGAGGAGAAGCTGCAGCAAGGATTCGAACCTGCATGGTCAGCATTGGAGATTATCCTGCCCCGGGGTGATGCGAGAAGCGTGTCGTTCAACGGGAACAAGGCTGACAAGGTAGACACCGATGTAAAAGGGAGGACCAGGTGGAAGGGTGTGATTGCAAGGAGCGGCAAGTGATGTGCAATTGCACCGATGGACTTGCTATAATGAAAATCAAACATCAAATCAACGCCTTCAATACGATATGATGATGATGATGATGATGTCCAACAGCATGAGCATTCTATATATTGTCGCTGCCAGCTTAGGCAAAGTTTTCACAAATGGGTGAATGAGCAAAAGTGTCATGATCGCTACTTACAAGACTGTCGATTCGTGAAGTGGTATTTTGTGGCAGCCTTGATAAAAGTGTTACGGACTTTGGCGAGGATCATTTCATCATGTGAATTCGGGGTAAGGATACGGGAGATACATGATTTGATTCAGAGCCAGATAGATCGATCTTCACTATTTCTTCCCGTCAAGTAGTTATGACTTAAGTGCGGCCTTGGTAGCTTCTAAAGCGCCGACAACTGCGAAACATATCATGGGCGTGACTGCGTAGCTGATCTGGAGACTGATTAGATGGAGTTCTCTCCTGGGGTTGGTCGTGGCAATCTTGCTCACAGTGAGGAATTTTGCAACAGTCATTTTCATGGACTCGGAAGCACCCGTTACATCACACAAGGCAACCAGGATCATGGCCGGTGGCCCTGTGGGCATCGGCATCATGGAAAACCAGAGCATAGGATCGGCATTTAATGATTTGGTTTTGGATGCGAGTGCCCATATGAGAGGAATGCTGACGCTAACGTTTGTCAGGGAGTGAGGGTTGAAAATCGAGGTAATGCGAGACTTACAGAGGCCAGACGATGAAGCGCATAAGAAGCACAAGCGCTAGACTTGGCTTGTCTACCTGGCCGCTGTCTTGACCGTTTTTCATGCGCAACATGCCCTTGCTGAGTTTGACGCCAACGACTATAATTTGCAACGAAGCAAAGAGCTCGCCAACATTCTTGATAGAGGTTGTGAGCCAGGCGTTGAGATATCCGCCTTGGTTGTTGGGGCTGAAGAAGAGGCGATGGAGTGGAGGGGTCAAACCAATAATGGCACCTACAAGGGCACCAATCAGGGGGGCATTAGCAAACTGCCAGGTGATGTCGAGTGTCTCTTGGAGTCAAGGAGAGAGATTCTTGTACCAGTTGCGTGTCTTAAGATAACCGCTCTTTTCTAGCTGATTTGCTCGTTTTACAATGCGACGAGGAAGAAGCGAAGTCTCCTCATTGACGATGCCCTGCGGGCCCCTCTCCATGTCTGCAGTGCCAGCATCACTCTCGTCGGAGTCACTTGCCTGGTCGTCCCGGACGCTGTCGTTTGGACTTACTGAACCATCTTCGTCTCCAGGTTTCAGTAGCCTTGGGCCAAGCGCAAAGGTAAGTGAGTTGCTGACCATGGCATTGACCAAGAAATACGACTCGGCTCGGTCCATTGCCTGGTTTCCCGATTCTCCAGCAATGAGAATGACATCTAGGATTCGTGTTTGCTTGAGCGACTGAATGAGAAGCAGGGGGAGGGACGTCGTATTGTTGAATGCAATAGCTGGCGCTACCCAAGCTGGCAATTTGAAGTAGCGGGTGAGGATGCGACCGATGAGAAGAGAAAGCAGTGTATAACAGACGGACCAGACTGTGTGTGCAAGTGGTGAGCCATGATGCGTACTTAGCGCGCCTTCAACTGCGATACGAGGTTGGCAACTTACTGAGGATTGGCACGTACCTCAGGCCCGTGTCTTGATGGAGATTGTCGCCAATCTTGTAAATCAACAGGGCAGGAAGGAACATGCGCACGCACAGTCTGGAAACCTCCTTTGCTGCATTTGGTGAGAGGAGATTGCACTGTGCTGCGACGACGCCCAGAGCAATGGTTAGGAGGACCGAGAGGGCGGCCTGCAGAGCGCCGGTGAAGGGGACTATGAGTTCGGAAATGGCGATGCCCATGGTTGGAGATGGCAATGGAAGAGACAACTGGACAAGAACAGCATAGGTATTAGTGAAAAGAAGAAGGTGAGCATTGCCGCCGCCGTTGTCGCCATGGTTGTTGGCGTGGTGTGCACGTGCTCCTCAACCAGTCGCGTTCCTGAAAGTGACAGTCACGTCGGTGCAGTGTGGGGCTGCCGTTGCCATCCTGGGACGCTAAATCATCCTGCCTCCCTTTACCCACTGGTCTCGGGTACATGTTGAATGTGCATGGGTGGTCGGCGATAAGCAAACAAGCGAAGGGTACGGCCATGCAGTACCTACTACTACCTATGTATGTCTACTACATGGTGGCATTAGACTGCTCCGACCCGATCCCGGTCATGTTCCGAGTCTTGGTTTCCAGGAGTCAAGTTGGTACCGGCCACAGCCATGGCATGCGTTGCTGGCAGCTGGACGTGTCTGATCCACCAAGGGAATATTGTTAATGTGCTCTGTTCGTGTGCGCATCGATACTATCGCTGATGTAATGAATGAGAACAGATTGAATGAGCTGCTTCATGGTCCTGTGTTGGTGCGTACAGATATACCACCGAGTAGTATGCCCCATGACATGTCTTTGCACGGCTCTGATCATACGGCACTGCAAGACACGAAGCGGCTGCCTATGAAACTGGATCGTATGTAAAAAGCGAAGAATGCTAGCCTTCATGTCTTCCCACGTCCCATTGAAACACAAACGGAAGATGGATGCTGCCCATCTGTCCACCACCGCTCAGCATCGCCGGCGGTCTCAGCTTCCCATCATCCATGGCAATAGTGCTACTGTACTACGTGCTCGTAATCAGCCCCACATGCATGTACAGTACGCGCTAGTACATATGACGCTACTAGCCAAAAACTACTCCCCTACAGCAAAAGATTTTGGAGACGATAACCTCACAGATCATTCTACGTACAGAAAAAAGAGTTAGTAATACTTGGACATTAATATTGCTAGGAAAAACATTCGTTGCACTACGGAGCCGATCATTGTTGCAGTTGCGCCAACCAAAGGCAACAAATTCAAGGCATCAACATGCTGAATGGAGACCGTGGCCTTGTGACCGTATATCGCTCTCTTCAGTGCACCCTATGGGATTTGCGCGGCTGACATGATTTGCAGATAACAGGCGCGAATGGAACTATAGGCTACGCTTGCGCCGTATATGCCCTTCAGACAGGCTATCGCGTGCGTTGCGTTGTACGCCGCCCATCGGCTATTGAAACTATCAAATCGGGGCCTTCTGTTCAACCTTATCTCGGCCTTCTTGACTTCTGCATTGTTCTAGATAATGCAGCCGATGGTGCATATGATGAAGCTGTTGCTGGTGCAGATTACGTTGTGCATGTAGCTGGTGTGTGGCCGATGCCGCACCTGCACCCAGACACCGACATTTACAGCCCGTTTATTAACTCAACCAAAGGCTTGATCAAGGCCGCACAAAATTCTATTACAGTAAGGAGAATCGTCTTCACGCAAGCCGGTGCAGGTTTGGTTGATGCAGCTGATGGGGACACGCTGGGCAAACGCATGAATTATACAATGAACGGTAAATCTCTCCCCATGGCTGTTTTCACCAATCGTTCTCTTACTGAGCCATGAAGAGCATGTGCAAGTGTCATCGACTTCGCTCAAGTATAGACCGCCGCTAGAATCACCCCACCACGCATACTGCGCTGGGAAAGCTCAATGCATGGCGTTCCTTGCGCATCTCCAGGCCAGCGGAAAGCTTCCCTTCTCGATTGCTCAAGTAATTCCAGGGACGGTTATTGGCCCTTCTGAGTTCTGTCGCACCTCTGCTGAAGCTTATGCTCACCTTGATCGGCAAAGTAAAGCCCTTCTTTTTGACAGCGTGGCTCCGCGATATGCGTTTGGATTTGTGCATGTGCAAGACTGTGCAAAGGTGCACATTGAGGCTTTGGACGAGGTCAAAGTGGAAAGAAAGCATCTTCCCAAGTGGTTTATTGCTGCCGGAACAGTGGAAGAGGGCTTGGATGGCGAAAAGATCTGGAATGACGCTGCAGATGTGGTTGAGAAAGACTTTTCAAGCCAGGTAAAATCAGGCTTGTTCAAAGTTGGGCGAGGCAAAGTACCTATCAATATGCCGTTTCGTGCCGAGTCGAGGCTGACGGAAAGGTTACTCCTTCAAGGCGCCAGCATCAGGGGATTGAACGAGAGCATCAAGGAAGTAGCGCAGTGGTATGTTACCCTGAAAGAGAAAGAAGCTTAACGCGGGGTCGCGTCAAAGCAGTATGTCATCTTGTAGACACGAAATTTTCTACCATCTGAAGCTTTCTTCGAAGTACTCTAGGCCTATATGGCCCATGTCTAACATCTGTACACTAGCCCTCCTCGCTTGGTCAGCCATGAGTGCTGGTCCACAGCAAACAACAGCTAGTGATCTCCGGCGTGCATTCTCTGCTGCCTCCTTCACAACCTGATACACGCTAGGTCTTTGCGTCGCGATCCTGATGTTCTTGAGGTCTTTGTCTAGGATTTCATCGTCATGGCCAACACTCCTGGTGATGTGTACCTCCATGTCAACCTTGTCGTTACCCAACACGCCGGAAAAGTCACGGAGTAGTGTGTCGAGGAACGCGCGTTCACGAACTGCCCATACTATCTTTATGTGCAAGACCTGTGATGAACCGGTGACAAGTTCACTGAGATGTGATAGCGGTACCGCGACTCCTGTACCCCCGACTACGAACAACACATCCGCAAAGGTACGCAGAGGGGCATCATGGCCATACGGCCCATCAACAAGAACTCGGATCTTTCTTGGATGTGATAGGCAACTTGATTTCAATCGAGACGTGAGTCCGTTGTAAGGCCGTATTAGAAACACCAGATTAGACAAAGCGTTTGGTCTCTTGTTTGACAAGAGTGCATCGGACTCAGTTGAGGAATCTGGTAGATCTTCTGTGTTGTCAGGGCTAGGGGATAGGGGCGCTAGAGGAGTGATCGCTGACCATGTTGCATCAGGCGAAACCAAGGCTAGTGTGAATGGGTGACTCTGATGAGCAAATCGTATGTCATCAAGAATATGGACATAATAGTATGATCCTGGTCGAGAAGCTAACAAACTCTTGCTGCCGTCCACATCTAGACGCACGAGGTTGCTACATGCATCATAAGTTGCTTTGGCGTTCGTGCTAAGCGGTCTACGATTGAATGCGAAGATGCGAGCAAGACGCAAAGCGCGGTCTAGGATCCAAAGTGCAGCGCAAGGCCATATAAATATGTTCCACTCCCCGGCGGTGAATATCTCGACATGGTAATAGATGGTCCATAATACTGCGACAGAAAGCGCAATGTGCGTGACCAAGAAGAAATCGTAGTGTCGGCGGCGAATGGCATACACTGAAAAAAGGAGAAGCGTACACATTGCAAAGGTTGCAATTTCGCCATTCCAAAAGTAATGTTCTGTCCGGTACTGGGAAAAGCTTGACCAACCTCCGCTAGCCAGGATCATCACCGTGTATCCCACACTGTGCAATACGGCCTGTATAGTTGCGACTCTTGCAACCCATCTATGAAACGCATTATAGGTTCCAAATCCCCACCCGGCCATCCAAATGAGAACGTCGTTGCGCATCCCAAATAGCCAAAGCAAAGGGAAATTGGCGAGGGAAATGATGCCAGTTCGATCCGACACGAAGCGGAGCAGCTGTGCAGACTTCTCTGGCCAGTAGAGGTTCCCCTCAGTAAGTCGATAAGAGCAGCTACAGACTATTATGTTGAGTGCGACAAATAGAAAAATAGTAAGCGATTGGATCCGAGGAGGTATGGTGCACCAGCCATAGGGCCGCGCACAGCGGTTGCCAAATGCAGCGGGTATTGTAAGATTGCGCCGCAAGCAGGATGCTGTGAAAACTGACACAGTGCGCATATTTCGAGGAGAGTTCCCTTGGATCCCAGAAAGTCTCAAGTATGGCGTTTCCGTACATCGACGCTTGTTGACAAGTGATAAGAGACGATTCGCAACGCCAATAAGGACCACCATGATCCAAAAATAGTACACGTACCACCTGAATACTTGTGTCAGCGACTGAACTTAGGACGTAAACAGGATTATTCACCCGTATACACGATGTATTCTGTACTCCCAGTTGGCAGTTTCCTGTGTTACAAACGCATCAGCATTACATAGCCCTCTTCCTTCTGATAGGTGGATACCGTACCACGGTAGTGTAGGCTCGCTTAAACAAGTCACGTTCAGGTATCACCAGATGATTTAAGGATGGGAACTCGAGGGCGTTGGCGGCAGATAATTTCTCAACCTTGTCCTTAGCCTCTGGTGACCACTGATCTAAAATGTATTGCAGGGAAGGTAATGTAACATTTGCATTGTGGGAGCACCAGAGACCTTGAGTCTTGATCCAACTCGCGATTGCGCCATCTCGTTGGCAGAATTCATCGAAGCATAGATATAGGGACGTAGTGCGCAAGTCGCTGCGACACGCGTTTACTTTCCAGGGCAGCAGAGGGTTGCTATCGTTAAAGGTCACGTAGTTGATTGTCGTTTCGCAAGACAAGGGACAATCGTTCCCCGAATAGAAAGCATGCTTTACGTTCATTAAAGCGAAATCGGAGTTCAGGTAGGTGGAAATGAGCGAGAAAGAACGAGTTGCAAGACAACAGGCCGTGGTGGTGCAGTCTCGGATCTATGGCGCGGAAAGATAAATATCATCAGATAACATTTGCACTAGTACGTAATCCTCGCCGATGTATCGGCAACAACTCGGTGTTGATCGGCCAATGTCCCTACTCACTAAATGCCTGTAACAGTACCAGCTCTTCAAGACTGGCTTTGACACTTACTACCGTGCTTTTACATGTCTTCAAGAAATCATTATAAAGTACTAAATAACAGATGAAATAGAGAAACATGATAGCGAAGTAGGATAGATATGGAGAAGAGTGAAAGATATCATAACTAACAAGATGGAATATGTGGCTTAATAAGAAGCTAGATATCACCGCATGGCTTCTGGGGCCATGATGCTAGCTGGGTAGCTAGCGCACGGTCATTCTCACTAGCCATAGGCAGAATTCAGGTGTAAGCACGAGACCCAGATTCCGCAAGACTGCCGTAACGCAGTTAGATAGCTTCTTAAGCTACGTCCTGTCTACCACTCTATACTTCCAAAAGTAATAGCTTACCTAGTTCGTCTGTAGTAATACAATTTGTACTCGTGCCTTCTCTTTCCATCTATAATCCACACTGTACTATCATGCTTACTTTCATCATATACCAGCATTATTATTCTTAATTGGATTGTAATAGTATTAGGTTAAAAGTAGCGCTAAGAAGGCTGTGGAATATTCCGTTGGCCGCTAAAGCCTAGTCAATGATTCTATCGCTTAAGAATCAAGGTTCTACCTAAAACGCAGAATGCGCTTACTACAGCCGCTGACCTTCTAGTTCCAAAGCCAGTAGATATTACAACTTTGCCCTAGAAAGAACTGAGTGAAGAAGTATAGTCTTCCTTTATCAGCTTACAGGCTCATCTAATATTGAACCAAAATAAGAATCTAAAGCCGTAGCAGCTTAGGCTTGATATTAGAGGTTTAACGTATTTCGTCACTAATTGTCAGATTGTGATGGTTGTCCAAGATGGGAGATGGAAATGATGATTTTTGGCAGAATTGATGAATTGTGTGTGTGTATTATTGTGTGTGTTCTATCTACTCTAGTACCAATAGATATACTTAGGGCATCTTAATAGACTATACACGCTAAATAATTATAGACCCTATTTATTCTAGTCTTCGCTACTATAATAGCAGCCTTATAATTTCTAGATATATATAGCTAGAATTAGCTAGCGTTCTATTAGAGCTATTATAGCTGTAAAGTAGTAACGCAGCTGTTTAATAGCTAAATAGTAGATTTTAAATAGAGACTAGATGTCAGATTGTGATAGTTGTCAAAGATAGGAGATGAAAGATGATGATTTTTTTTGGCAGAATTGATAAATTGTGTCCCCCGTGTTCTATCTACTCTGGTACCAATAAATATACTTAGGGGATCTCAATAGACCGTGCACGCTAAATAATCTTAGACCCTATATATTCTAGTCTTAGCTACTATAACAGCAGTCTAGCTATTTCTAGATACACTTAGCTGGAATTGCGTAGGAGCCTATTAGAGCTATTCACCCACACACCAACTTCGAGTTTTTCAGAATAGGTGTAATTTTAGCGAAATATATACAAATCCATCCCAAAAAATCGATTGCAACTAGTGCCA
>JALPSE010000467.1:0-20297 GCA_030558545.1 Bipolaris gigantea | reverse complement strand
TCTGCCCCCCCCCTTGCTCCCAACGGCCAACGACGTCGTCTCAGCTCATGACAAGCGGTGCTCCTTCGACTGCACGCCTTTGTCCCAGCCCGACGACGCTGGTACATGACAGGGTCACCGTCTTGCTGCCCTACTGTACGCGCTGCTCCCACTCCCACAACATGGCGGCCCTGCAGCCTGTGCCCTCTGGTCGCTGATTCATCTGATCGTCCGCCGCTCGTCTTACGGCTCCATTGCCTTCCATTTCCTTCCAGCCTCTGAGACCCCAGGCCGGCAACCGTCATCCACAAAGGTCTCTGCTGCCACCAAACACCACAAACACCCAAAAAACCCTGTCACCGTGCTACACTCTTTGCCCGTTTTCAGACTCGCCCGCATACGCCCCAGCGCCCCTCCCCGATCCGCTATGTGAGTCGAGCCCGGAGCCGTTTCTGTCCCACCGCTACCACCACCACTACCATTGCCGCCTCCCAGGCATACTGCTAACCTGCCCTCTCTAGGCCGCGCGTCACCATATCCATCACTGCGCCCGGCACCCCCGCCGACGCGGACCTGCTGACGCTCGAACTGCCTCCCGGGAGCACCGTCAAAGACCTCAAGGGCTTCATCGAGGCCGACACCAGCCTGCCCGCCGCCGCACAGAGCCTCTACCTAAACGGCCAACCCGTCGCCATCGACACACAGACACTAGAGGATGCCGGTATCAAGGATGGTGAGATGCTGGCCGTTGTATTGCGCGCCGCCCCTCGACCAAACAGGAACATGCATCAGTCGGGCAGACCAGCCCAGCCCGATCCAGAGGGTGTGCGACAACTGGTCCTCAACGACCCCCAGCAGATGAACAAGTTACGCCAGGCCGACCCGGAACTCGCCGCTGCCGCCAACGACTCCACCAGGTGGAGGAATACATATGCCCAGAGGCAGCGCCAGGCAGAAGAATCAGAGCGCGAGCGCCAGAACCAAATTGCCCTGCTCAACGAGGACCCCTTCAACGTCGAGGCACAGCGCAAGATTGAGGACATTATCCGACAGGACCGTGTTGTTGAGAATCTGCAAAAGGCATATGACGAGAACCCAGAGGGTGAGTACTGGCATGATTTGCTGTATAGTACTACGATTATCATTGCATTCTAGAAGCCCTCGATTTTTCGACTTCTACTCTACTCTCGCCTGAACTACCAATACTGACATGATACAGTCTTCACGCGCGTACACATGCTCTACGTCAACACCGAAGTCAACGGCGTGCCCGTCAAGGCCTTTGTCGACTCTGGCGCCCAGGCCACCATCATGTCTCCCGACTGCGCAGAGCGATGTGGCATCATGCGACTAATGGACGTCCGATATGCTGGCATGGCACGCGGCGTCGGTACAGCGCGCATCTTGGGTCGTGTTCACCATGCCGAGATCAAGATTGGAGGCGCAGTCATGCCTTGTGCCTTCACTGTCATGGAAGGCAAGGATGTCGATCTTCTCTTTGGTCTCGACATGCTGAAGCGCTACCGTGCCAAGATCGATCTCGAGAAGAATGCGCTATGCTTTGAAGGCCAGGAAGTTCCCTTTTTACACGAGTCCGAGATTCCCAGGAGCTTCGAGGAGGCCGAGCTGAATGAACCTACCGTTTCCGGGCCTAATGGTGAAGAGATTGGCGCAAAGACCGGTGCTGTGCGACCCAAGGGCTCTTCGCAAGCCGGTCCCTCCAACACTGGCGCATCATCATCGTCATCGTCTCAACCCGCACAAACGCAAACCCAGCCAACTGCACCCAAAGCGCCTGCGCCTGCCGCGTCAAACGCAGGGTTTCCCCGCGAGCACATCCAGCAGCTCACTGGCATGTTTGGCTGTTCTGAACAAGAAGCCATACAAGCTCTGGAGATGTTTGGCGGTAACGTAGAGCACGCTGCAAGTTTCCTCATTGGCGGTTAGCGCCCGACTTTGAATCAGTGATGGAAGGAAGGCATACTCGAAACCATCAGCCTGTCGAGGGTTTCCTAAACGACGCTTACGTGGAACTACCATAGGCCTAGATGGCGCGAGTTCCCCTGTATAGAGTTGATTCGAGCAGATGGATTCATGGAAAATAGGGCGTTGGCATGGTACGGCATAGCACACTCTGCATGTGTACTGCTAACAGGCACGATTGGAATACACAAGGGTTTCATTGATGACAAGGTGAAGAACAATGAGTAGAGAGCAAAACAGAACAAAAGGATATGCATAATTGAATCAAACATGTCTTTGATAAATGACGTTAGTTGGAGTATCATGCAACCCCGTGACTGCGCGCAAACCTCCCTGACGATATCCTCTTCCCCCTTGTTGTTCACCTAATCTTGTACAAACAAGGCTTCAACACGGCATGGTCTGCCTCGCCCTCCTCTTCGTCTCCCATACCCAAGCCCATGCGCTTGCCCTTGAGGCCAAACGTGAGCCCGCCACCCCTCTGCGCTACCGCTCCCTCCCTTTGGTCTTGACGCGCATTCCTGCCCCGGCTAGGGTGCGCCGCCTTGACAAACTGCATCTTGACAAACATCTTGTTGCTCAAATCAATGGCATCACCGGGTCGCTCGGGCGGCGCATCGAGCACGAAGCCGCGTTTGCGCAGAACGTTTACAAAAGCCGATACATCGGTCCCTTCCTTGGCATCCTGTCCATCCACCACAACCGCCAGCTCCGCCTCGTCTTCCGAGTCCTCTGGATCCTCGTCCCCCGGCGCCTTCTTCTTCTTCTTCTTCTTGTCGTTGTTGTTCTTCGCCGCCACGCCAGCAGCGGCGAGTTTCCTACCATCTACCTTCTTCCTCAGCGACCCAATCGAATTAATCGGCACACCACCCTTCTTCCTCTCCACACGGCCAAACCTCGATTTAATTTCCGACACCCAGAGTTCGCCGCGCCAGCGCAGGATGCGATAGGCCTCGTCGATGAAGTCGAGCCAGTTGGTGCCCATGAGGGCGAGACAGAAGATTGCGACGTCGACGCTGTTGTCGGCGAGCGGTACGGCGGCAATATCGGCGACGGTGACGAGGGAGGCCGAGGGACCGTTGGGTTTCGAGAGGTCGAAGGAGTGGAAGGTTAGGTGGAGAGGGGTTAGGTGCGCTTGGAGGCGGTAGGAAAGCGAGGCCGTGCCGCAGCCTAGGTCGGCGATTGTGCTGTGGCCTTTGAAGTCGCGGGGGAGGGGTTTTGCGTCGCCGCGAGGAGGCGCAATCGACGCCGTGTCTTGCTCGTCCTCGAAGCCGGGGCCGCGGCGTACGACGGCCTGGTTATGGGCTTTGCGGTCTTTGCGTTGGTCTCTGTCGCGGAGTTTGGCGCGGACGAGGATGCTGTTTACGTAGCCGTCTACGGGGTTCGAGGGCCACACTTCGACTTGTTGTGCAAAGCCGCGGTGGTAGTCTTCGAACATGGAGGGGTCCTCTTTGAAGAGTGAGGCACTATCGGCAGAGGGTTTGGTGTACAGCGCTTCGTTGAGATGGCGGAATCGGGCGCTGGCCAGCTTGCTGTGCATGGAGCGTTGCAGCGGTGTGAGGCCCTTGGGCTCGGGCAGGAGGTTTTCGAGCGTTGGTGCCACTTGCACAGCTTTTGCTTCTGCTGCGTTTGCGGCGAGGAGTTTGTCGGCTTTGGACTCCTTCTTGCGCTTCTTCTTGTCGCGTTTCGACCCGCCATCGGCGGTTTCGCTCTTTTCTGGCGAAGCCTTTGCAGAAGAAGGCTTCGTTTCCTCTGCTACTTCTTCTGCCTCATCTTTGCCATCCTCATCCGGCTGTCTGTCCTTATTGCCTCCAGCCTTTCCTCTCTTCCTCTTCTTCCCACGCTTCTCTCGCGCCGCATCCTCTGCCTCTACTGCACCATCTGCCGCTGATGTCTCACCCTGCTTGACTTGTCCACTCTTGCCACTCGTTATGCTCTCCCATTTCTCCGCCAGATTATCCACATTGACCTCCTTCTCTTGGCGCCTTTCCTTGCGCTTCTGCGCCTTCTTTCCAGGTTTGGTCTGATCCTTTGGCTTAGCCGCTTCGACCTGAGTCTTGACCTGCACAGAGACGTTCCATCCGGGTACCGCGAACATGTTCCCGACGCTTTATAGGCAATGTCCGGTGTGGGCGTGTTGTCAATGGAAAGCTGGACCAAAAAGTTCCCGGCGTAGCTCGAAATTTTGGGCGGCGGAAGGTTTGGCCGACATGTGGGGCTTTCGCGCGGAGTTGCTTACCCACTACTAGTCTCCAACGTGAATGTGGACAAGGGTATTTCCAATTCTCACAGCATCAAAACATGTTTAAATTTCACGACATGTGATTGAAACCATCAAATCAGGCTCTCCGTGACCATCTAGACATATGCGACAAGACATTGTTCGCTGTTTCGTGGCTCTTTTCCAAATCATATATTCCACTTGCCTGCTCGTACGCCATACGTGTCCTCACTTTCCTGCATTCAAACCAAAGCCATTAGTGGGATATCTGGTCACCATAAAAGGAGTGGTGCAAGTCAAAGAATGTATGGTAGAGGTGACATTATACTTAAATCTTGTCTCATTGACAAGGCAAATAACACCATGCAGCCGTACCATGAACCGCAGGCAGACGTGATCTGACCCACTGGTCCGCCCTCATTGGCATATTCACATTCTTCCGTCTCCTCCTTCCGCTTCCCCGAAAGCATGAGGGAAAGTTCCTCCAGACATTTACAAAGATATCAGGCTTAAAAAGTGGAGTTTTTAGAAAAAGAAGCAACTCCGGCCCAGCGCCAAACCGCTCTAACAAAGATAAAAGATGAATAAAGGATGTGATGACGAATTGGAAATGTTACTTTTGGTTCAGCGAGACTTATTGTTCTTGGTGATGTGGTTGCTGCGAAATACCCTGCTCCTTCTCCTCAATACTCTCGCTTTCCCTTGGGACAGCAAAGCTCTTGCGGACAGTCATGTCAGCCTTTGTCTTTGTCATGAGCGCATCGCGGATATCCTGCTTGCTTCGCGACATCCACCCGCTGTAGTTCTTGTGGCTGAGGGGCCAGATGGGCATGTTGCCATCGCGGCGCATGTATTCGCAAGCAACAGGTGGCGGCTGAGAAGTGATGTAGTCAATGTCCATTTCCAGTTCCTCGCAGAAGGCTTCGAGTGGCAGATCGTTAACATCGTGGCCAAAGGGGTTCTCAATTTCGCGACCAATGGCGGAAAGACCGATGCTAGTAACACGGGTTAGCAAATATGAAGCGAGTAAAGCCTTGTCCGTAGAGAACTTACATGATGTAGGCTGCAAAGATACAACCGGGAATAGTGATCCAACGAAGATTATCCCACAATTGGAAAGGCAACATCATGACGTAGACCCAGGTGATTTGAGAAATAGCGATTGAATAGGCAATAGGCAGAGGGGTTTGTAGGACACGGTCCATACCGATGAGGGCTTCGTTGAGCTGGACGATGCTGGTAATGGCTTGGTTTTGGTACAGACCAACATTCAAGGTCTCATTTTCGATGATGCTGTGGACATAGGCGGAGATGTGGTTGAGGATTTCGAGCGACAAGTTACCGAGAGGCTTCTTGGAGCGCTTGATCCTCTTGCGGGGGTTGGACTCGGCAAAGGTGACGCCGAGGTATTCGCCAACGGCCTTCACCTTTTTCTTATTAGAGGGAGCGGGGATGTCGACTTCGGCAGCACGAGCAAAGGTGTCGAGGAACTCAACACGGTCGCGGAGATCGGGGTAGTCGATGCCAGGCTCAAATCGAAGCCTGTGCTTGATGGAGCAGGCATATGCGTTGAGCAGATTGAGGGCAGACAGCTTGTTAAGCAAGTCTTCCTTACCAAGCTCACCGTCGCGCTCTTTGGTGTGGATCCAGATTGTCCTTGCCAGGTTCTGGCTGACGAAGATAAGTTGACTCCAGTACTTGCGACCTTCGGTGTAGCGCTCATAAGCAGTGCTTGTGCGGAACGAGATGGCGAGACCAACGACGAAACCAAGGACGGTGAGAAGCAGGTTGCTGACAACGAGAGGATAGACGTATTGTGAAATGCAGGTGATTGCAGTTGCCCAGATAGTGATAACGATGATTGGCAAAATCATTTTGGGAAAGACGGAGCCATGCATTCGCATAAAATATGGCCATTTGCTGTGTTTGGCCATGTCACGAGGTCCGACCTGAGCAATTCTATTAGGCGAATTACATAGACAATCAGTAGAACGCGCTACTCACAAAGTAGTCTTCGGCATCAAGACTGCCAGTGGTCTGTCGCCTTGAAGGAACTTGATAGGTGACGGCACGGTGTCGCCATGATCGTGGAGATATTGGTCCATCTTCGGCATCATTGTGCGACCCGTTTGAGGCAGGTCGGATTTCCAAGTTGTCCGGGCGAAGCGTCTTGGACGTCGAAGTGGTTGACGGCGCCATTGTGTCGGCACAACGCACGAGAGATCAGCGCGCAACCGGCCAGCAGTTGAGGTGTATAGTGGCTCAGAATCGGACCAGAGGGGTGGTCAATGCTATGGCGAGAGGCGAGAGAGGCAGACAAAACAAGAGGACCGCTGATTATTCGAGGTGTAGAGAGTGACACGAGTCGAAGAAGCGATGGAAAGAGTGTAAAGAGCGGAAAGAACGTGTGGAAGGGAACGTTCTGAATAAGAGGAGCAAAAGGGCGAAAGGGCCGATCAGGTTGGAGTAGGGATCAAGCAGCGTGAGCTTAAATATAAGACAAAGCGTATAGCCAAAATGGCAGCGATGGCAGCATCTGCACAAAATGCTTTGCGTAACCCAGTGGCGCCCACGGGGATTTGCTCCCGCGAGTCCTGGTCAGACATGCGATGGCGAGGCCGGTTGGCATGCAGGGGCCGTTTTGCACAGTGTGCCCCTGAGCCAAGGAGGCGGCGGCTGGCCAATTGCGTGGGGGATGCTGGTGGGGGCCTTTCGTAAAGAATACTCAATCGCCTCAGTCGCCTCAGGATGCAAGGGGTGCGACGCGGAGCACTGTTTCATGAAACGTATGTTGGCCGTGCCAAGTACGCCACCGGCCATCTCTCTTGGTGTTTTCTGCTGGCTGCTCTGTTACTACGTACTTGGCGCCGATTGCCGTGTGTCTGTTGCAGCAACCGTTGCGATCGCGGGGGGAGTTCTCAGCACCCCAGATACTGCATGACCGAGGTCGCGTGGGATGACCATGGTGCGGGCAATGGCATGCTGCATCGACGTGCGTTACACATGTGTCAGGGCGGATGGCGGACGCAAGTGTCCGTGAGTGTCAATGGGTGTCAGTTAGTATGGAAGTGGAGTGGCAGGATTGGATGCAGAAGAAAAGGTCTGGACAGTCTCGTGCCGAACCGAGGGTCACCCTTGCCCCTGACGCGGGCCAGCCAATAGCAGGCCAGGTCTCTGACTCAGCGGCCAAAAGCCTCGTCAGCGCCGTGGCACGAGCATGGACATGCCCCGTCCGTCTGCCATTTCTAGATTGCCATGGACATGGCTGTGGCGCTCTAGCTCCCACACTGTTTCCAGCGCCTCCCTCGCCCTACCCGACGCCATCAGGAATGCCGCCATGATCCACGACGCTGTCCCATGTGCATGCCTGAAGCGGCACATGTCCAAGGAACCTCGTCGGTACGTTGGCAGTAGAACCCATCATGCTCCTTCCCGCGACTCCTCCGTCCCCACAGCCCGGCATAATAAACGTTGAACGACAGAAAAGGAAAAGAACCAGAGAGCATAAAAGAAAAGAAAAAAACCCGCACACCGAACATGCTTCAGCCAACTAATCTCCGAAGCCCTTCGTCCCCACATCCAGCTGTGACCCGTGAACGACCAAGAACATGCCCACTCTAAACCTGGAGTCCTGTTCCATCTGCCATCTATGCGTATTATCGCATCTGGATCCTCCTCAGTTCTGCTCGCCCCCTCTCCAGCTCCACCGCCAGTCCTCTGGTCCTAAAAGTCACTCCGTCGACGCATATCCGCACGCGCTTGATTCTCTCAAGCAGCGTGCGATGCAACCTTGCCCTCACATCCCTTCCGTCTGTCGCACCCCAGATCTTGTCCCAAACATCCGCTAGTTCGTTTCGTAGGCGCTCCGTCTCGCCCTCGTCAGAGGAAGAAGAGGAAGAAGCGTCTGCTCTGACTAGTGTATCCTCGTCACTCTTGTCTCCCCGTCGACTGCCCGGTGCCGTGCGTGCACGTGGAATAACGTTGAGGATGACTTCGTCGACGCAGTCTATGCGCCGGTTGCTGCGCATCATATCCGGGCCGTTGTCAAACATGTGCTTGAGAGCCACACATATAGCCCAGCTTGTCATTTCGCCATGCGTTGCTGCTGCTGCTGACCCTGACCCGCTCGATATCGTAGATCCAGCCGGCCGCACATCCACCCACAGCTGCTCAATGTTCGCGTAGGTCCGTGTATGAGAAAAGAGTCGAGTGATGCTGCTGCTTCTCCCCTTGACACCACTCTCTATCCACCCATTGAAAAGGCTGACAGCCCAACCCCAGCTCTCCATAATCTTGCTTGTCCAGCTCTGCCCTCCCTCTTCCGCTAGTCTCCGCGCACTCCCGTCCGCCGGCCTGACAAATGGCACAGCAAGCCAAGTAAAGTAATGCGCGTTGTTCTGCACCAGGCAATCCATCCGCGAGACCAGCTGCCCCGCCTGCCGGCCCTTGTCGGCTATTTGCATCATCTCTTGGTGTATCTGGCGGTTGCACGCCAAAACACTCGCGCACGTGCTCGGCATCGCTCGCAATGACACAAAGCATCGACTGCTGTCTGTGCTGGGCTGATGCGCCTGCCGCACCAGGTACCAATTGGCCGCTGTTTGTGTGTCTTGACTACTTGGGACGGGCCCAGTCGGCATAAGCATCTCCGTGTAGATCATGTCTCGCAGTTCGCGGGGAAGCTCCAAGAACTGCTTTGGCATCGTGAACAAATCCGTAATGGATCCTTGCTGTTTCTCTCGTATCAGGCGTTGATCTTTCGCGCGCACGCGCACCTTGGTCTGCCAGCGCGCCGGAACTAGTAAAATGGCTGCCCAGCCTTTGGTTCTCTCTCTTCACAATCGATAGAGACTCGGTTGGAGCCCTTTCCATTCAACCTTTTTCTTGCAGGCAATGCTAAAAGACACGACCTTTGTCAACTGTCAGCGTTGTAGAACAAAAGCCTCTAGGCGTGCCTGGTGATTGTTTCAGGCACGCAGGTACTCCCCGCATCAGCATGCCATCGGGTACGATGCTATGTGTTCGAGACAGGGAGTGGAGGGAGAGAGAGAGAGGATCCTAAACTAAACAGGCACGCCAGACCGGGTTCAGGCAATGCTCAGAGTATACGCCGGTCGCTTGCAAACCAATACAGCTGTTCAGGCGCGGGCTTCGAGATGTCGGCAAAGGTAACAAAGCTTCGGGTTTCATTCTCATATAACAAGTCAGCCTTCCCGGTTGCTTGGCACCCAAGTCACCGGATTGGCCGTACTCGGCCCCATCGGTCTAGTACAGACGGAGTAGTCATGATCCTTTGTCCAGGCGCAAAGACCTAGCTATCCTTTGCAAACCCTCCTAATCAGTATGTAATATAAACATAAGATACAAACGGACCCTTTATGCTTCCTCGCTGCCCCCTCCACCGAGACCACACCCTTTTTGCCCTTTCATCACGCTTCAGTCAGCCGACCAGACATGCGTGCAATCACAACAAAAAAACACAAAAAAAAAACAAGGACATGGACACGAGCTTGAAACAAGTAGATTTTGTTTCGACGATAGGGAAAACATGCTAGCCCTCATGAGCACCAGCATTACATTGCCCAATGCTAAACCAAGCAGACAATTATCACGTTAACACTATGCCCTCAACAAGAGGCAGTGACAGAGGTGACTGGGTCAGAGAAAGTTGTGAAGCGAAGTATTTCTCTGACGGCTAGAGAAAAAAGAGTATCACGTTAATCTGCCATTTTCAGGGCAGGACAGAGGTGACTAGAGTAAGGTTTTTGGTTCACGACTCTGTGGGAGCAGGAGTAGCAGTCTCCACAGGCTGGTTAGGAGCGGGAGTCTCTGCAATGAGGGCCTGGAAGCCTTCGGTCGTGATGTTAACAGCACCAGCTTGTACGAGCTATACCCTGTTAGCAGCTTAATTTCCGAATAGCGTCTTCGGGGACTTACAGCGCGACTCAGATCATCGATCAGATCCTCTGGATCTTCAATGCCAACGCATAGCCTAATAATGTCTTCAGGCATATTTCTCTCCTTCCTCGTCTTCTCGTCAATGCTCGCGTGGCTCATGCGGCAAGGCATGCTGATGAGCGAGTTCACACATCCGAAGCTTACACTAATACCCCAGAGCCTCGCGCTCTCGACAATACGTTCACTAACGGTAACATCACCAGTTTCGAAAGATAGCACAGCGCCAGCGCCACGTGCCATACTCCGGTGCAAATCGTACTGCGGGTGCGACTTCAGGCCTGGGTAGCGGACCTTGAAGCCGTGAGACTCGAGGAAAGTGGCGATGCGCATGGCATTCTCCTGCTGCTTCTCCATACGAACACCTAGAGTCTTGATACCGCGAAGGAGCAGCCATGAGTCAAAGGGCGACAGGCCACATCCTGAAGCATTAATGGTGAAGTAGAGTCGATCTCCCAGAGCAGAGTCGTTGACGGCGATGACACCAGCCATGAGATCGTGGTGGCCAGAGAGGTACTTGGTGCCAGACTCATAGACAATGTCAGAGCCAAGATCAAGCGGATTCAACAGCATAGGTGACATCATGGTGTTGTCGACTGCAACAATGGCAGTGGGGTTCGCGGCGTGGGCGATGTTGGCAATGGTGGGGATGTCGCAGATCTTGATCAGCGGGTTGGTTGGTGTCTCGAGGAGCACCATGGCCGTCTTATTGTTCACCACTCCGCGCACCTTTTCGGGATTCGTGGTATCGACGTGGTGCACTATTATGCCACCGTGTGTCGAAAGATATTTGAGCAGTCTGTTTGTGCCGCCGTATAGGTCATCGCCGGTGATGACTTCGTCGCCGGGCCGTAGGAGGCGGGTAATGACGTCGAGAGCTCCCATGCCTGATGAAACAACAAGCGCGCGGTTTGCGTTCATAATCTTGGCTAGGTGTCGCTCGAGATGTGTACGTGTGGGATTGCCTGAGCGTGTGTAGTCATATTCGCCGCCACCGCCGCTTGCAGACTCTTGTTTGAACGTGGCAGACTGTAAGTATTAGCTGCGGCTCAAACGCAACTGTCCTTATCCACAGCAACATGTTGATTTACCTGGTAGATGGGAACGGAGCTGGCATTGTACTGGTCGCTGCTTTCCGTGTACACCAGCTCTGTCATCAGTGCATACTTTCTGCCATTACGGGGTGAGCTGGGCGCCGGCGAGGGCGGTAGGTTATAGCCGTCAATGTCGAGCGGAAGGGCAGCCTTGCCGCTGGCGTTGACTTTTTTGGAGCTCTCTCCGGCCATGGTGTGTATTGTGCGTCCGCGCTGCGGACTGGAAGGGAGATTGGGTGGCGTAGGGCTCACAAGATCTGTGATGCGCGTTGAGGGAATGACGAGATGCGAGTGTTGAAGTGCAGAGGAGGTCTAGTGCAGCAACAGTGGATGCAATTTGCAGACTTTAAGCTTTCAGGTGTGTGAGTCCAAACATCAAAAGCATCAAACGGCACTTTCACAGGCCGTCTGCAAGGCACTCTAGTCCTGACCCGTGGCGAGTCACCGCTGAAATTGCGCCATCGAGGGCAAATCGGCACTGTTCCCTCGCTCCGAGCATCGCCCGCACGGTTCCGCAGCCGGAGCAACATGAGAGGGGGACATTTACCCCAGATTGAGATAACGAATCCACCATCTCAAGCATTCACAAAACAGCCATTCGCTGGCCCACGAGGTGTGCAGATGCCTTTTCATTGCTTCCACGCACGGGTATAACTGCCTCGACCAATTTAAGCCTACACAAACAAATACAATCATTACCACACGACATGCAGTGCGCCCGAACCTGTCCGCCAAGAGCAATGCCGGTGCTGAAGATACCACTATAAACGCCACGAATGCCCGCTCGTCACGAAACAACCCAATCCAAAGTCTCAACACTTAAGCTCCCCCCGTTTGCGCCAATTTATCGCGGGTTGATTGCAGGAAATCCCTTCCTCAGATGAAGGTTCATCCTGAGTTCGAAGATACCTTCTTCCGTTCCGCAGTATAGTGTTCGCCCATCTTGGCTCATGGCCAGCCCCGCTGTACGCACACCCAAACGTGGATCGTGACTTAGGCGGTTCGCCGGGCGGCGGAAACCAAGGCTCATTTCATACGTGTCTGGCAAGGCCTGGCTAGCACGCGCGTTTCGGAGACGTTCACGTGCTTGTGTTAGTTGACGAATTCGACGAAGTTCGCTACGCAATTCAGGCGCGGTAGTGTTGCCTTCAGTAGCAGGAGCAGATGGATGTGATGTCGCGTTACGGTTTGCAGCCCGTGTCTGCTCTGCGTTAAGCACCTCCTCAACTGTGCGCCACGCTTCGTCAGTGGATGCCATCAATTCGCTAGTCATACGACGTGCTTGTGCCGGCACTGGGTTTGGCGACCGCGTAATGGCAGAATCGGTAATATTCGTAAGTGTTACTGGCGCATTGATCGTGCCTTCATTAATTGAGACAATGACAGAAGCCTGGCGTCGAGGCGTTGTACGCTCATGGAACCAGCGGGGAGCATGATTCTGGCCCGTCCTCTCAGACATGAACTGAGCCATAGCTTCGGTAACTTCTCTAGCCGTAGGTTCTCTACATCATGTTAGCCCAGATATCTCTATAGTAACAAGTACGTAACGTACGGCACAGCGTCCAGTGGCCCAGAGGCCGTGTAGTTGATGCTTCGGGGGGTTATCTCCTGCTCACGTGACTCCTCTCGTTGTCGGTGACTTGTTCGTAATGCACTGAGAACTTGTCTTTCGCGCGCTGTCAGGCCAAGAGGATCATTATCTGACTCAACGACGCCCAGCCGGCGATGTAGCCTTTGTCGCTCAGAATCAGCCTCGAAGCGGTACTCGTGTGTGACGGTTACAGGCACTGTAGTTCCTTCAGTGTCGAGTGCACGGCGATATCTCCGAATAAAGTCTGCTTCGCGACGCAACTCATGCATCTCTGGGCTAAGAGTCAAGTCGAAATCAGCCAGCTCAATACTTTCTAGACCTTCTTCTTTTGGGTCCAATGTGACTGTTTGTTTCACCTTCAGACCAGATCGCAAATCAGCGATGCATACTCTACCTTGATCTTCGCTCCATACGAGAAAGTCCCATGGCGCAGGTGAGAAGTGCATTGTTCGTACTGCACCGGGTCCAGCCCGAGTGTCAGGTCGCGTGGAACTGAGCAACTGCAAAATGGCTTCTTCCCCATACTCGACTATCTTCAGAAGTTCAACATCAAACACGGTAATGTATCCACACTCGGACCCAACTGCACAAAGACGGCCAGACGGTGACCACGCCGTAGTAAAATAACCATCCGCATGCGAGTTTGCAGGCCGGTGCAAGGTCACATGCTTGAGTAGCTCCCATTCCGGCGGAGTTGATTGTATCCACCCTTCCGCCATCTTGTTCTCAGACTTCTGTGATTTTGTTCTCTCAAAAAAGTACCCAATGGGCGCATCACCCACAGCCACCAACATTTGTCCATCTGGAGATATTGAAGCATGGTTCATCGCAAAGGGCAGGTCGAGTACCGCAAGTTCCAGATTCTGTGTGAGCGAGTATATACGCACCGTCTTGTCATTGTTGGTGAGTACCGCCACGACCTCATCCTGGCCACCGCTCTCCTCGGACATATTGTGTATTGATATTGAGTTGACTATGTCGGCACCAATCTTCTCGAGACGTATGTGCGACGCAGCGCCCAGGAGGGGTGGCCGAGACAGGCGGTGTTCGAACTCCAGAGGCAGCGAGGCATCAACGTCGGATGGGTCTGCAGGTGGGAAGCCTGTCACCTTGATGGCAGCAAAATTGCCATGCTCCTCTCCTCCGATGCAGACATAGCCGTATCCGGATGCAGTGCAGCGTGCTTCCCAGGGTAGAGTCGTTACATGTGCTTGTGTTCGTGTAGCGGCATTAAGACAGTAGACGGCCGCGCCGCTCGCGTAGTAGAGAAGGTCGGGTTCGGGACACGAGATGAAATGGCGTAATTGGTAGTGTCTACAAATGTTAGCTTTCCACGGAAGTTGGACGCCGTAGCACATTGCTCACGCGATGGGTATCTTTGTAGGATAGTAGGCCTTCTGAGCCAGTACAAAAGTATCCGTGTCTCGACTCCTGTTGCTGTTAAAAAAGGGGGGGTAAATACGGGCTCGGATACTCACAGAATGTCATCGACTGCCATAATTCCGCGGTCAGGTGGCAGAGGGTTGCATGTCTCCGTGTCTGGCTAATAAGTGAGCGGAGCTGGTGTGGCTCGGCGGTAGGAGGCGCTTTACGTCACAGGGTGCTTGGGCCCACTAATATAGGAAGTAGATGGAGTGGATAATAATAATTTTCAGGTGAGGATGCAGTGCTGAGGTTGTGTCGTATTCGGGGGCGTTTTGATCGAGGGGTTGGAAATAAGGGTGCAGTGCGAATGTACGTAAGGGTGGCAGTGTCTCGAGGTGCTCCGGGCGTCACCATCAACAAGCATCTCCCCCACACGCGCACGCATGAGCCAAGCCTCCCACACTGAGACAATCGTTAATGTCACCACCACAGGGCCGTTGTCGCGGCAGGGCCAATTGTGTAATGAAAAAAAAACGCCTCTCGCCTCCGCTTCCGGGCTTATGTCGCGTCGTACAATACTTCGCTACTATTTGGAAGCACAGACGTTTACAGCGGAACCTCGGCGGGCAATCCAGCACCAAAACGAGCTAGAACCTTCTCCGAGAATTTTGTCTATCGTCAAAGCTTCCATCACTACATCATATAATCCACCCATCCTCCCACCCATCCATTCCACACCCAATTTTTCGTCGCCTGCATCCAATTCCGCAGCGTCTTACACCAGTCACAATGCTGTCTTCAAGGTTATCACGGAATGTAAGTAATTGTGCAATTGAATCAATAATCGTTGTTGGATCATTTTCTGACCTCATCGCAGTTTTTGCCTCGCGCGGCTTCGGCCGCGAGACGTACTCCCGCGTTCAGGGCCCCGGCCATGTTTACGCGAGGATATGCTGAGGGCGGCGACGAGAAGGTAAAGGGCTCTGTCATTGGTATTGATCTGGGTACCACCAACTCTGCCGTCGCTGTCATGGAGGGCAAAGTTCCCCGCATCATTGAGAACTCTGAGGGTATGTTACAAACGTCACTTTGGCTCCGACCGCAATACTAACAAAACTTTTCACAGGCGGTCGTACAACACCATCAGTCGTTGGCTTCACAAAGGAGGGCGAGCGTCTTGTCGGTATTGCCGCCAAGCGCCAGGCTGTCGTCAACCCAGAGAACACTCTCTTTGCCACCAAGCGTCTCATTGGTCGCAAGTTCACAGATGCTGAGGTACAGCGAGACATCAAGCAAGTCCCATACAAGATCGTCCAGCACACCAACGGTGATGCTTGGCTCGAGGCTCAAGGGCAAAAGTACTCGCCTTCCCAGGTTGGTGGCTTCGTCCTTGGAAAGATGAAGGAGACTGCCGAAGCCTACATGGGCAAGAATGTCAAGAATGCTGTCGTCACCGTCCCCGCCTACTTCAACGACTCCCAGCGTCAAGCCACCAAGGATGCTGGTCAGATCGCCGGTCTCAATGTTCTCCGTGTTGTCAACGAACCCACTGCTGCTGCTCTCGCTTATGGTCTCGACAAGGCCACCGACAACATCGTAGCTGTCTACGATCTTGGTGGTGGAACTTTCGATATCTCCATCCTTGAGATCCAGTCGGGTGTCTTTGAGGTCAAGTCCACCAACGGTGATACTCATCTCGGTGGTGAGGACTTCGATATTACTCTCGTTCGCCACCTCGTCGGCCAGTTCAAGAAGGAGCAGGGCATTGACCTGAACAACGATCGTATGGCTATTCAGCGTATCCGTGAGGCTGCCGAGAAGGCCAAGATTGAGCTATCTTCCTCATCGCAGACTGACATCAACCTGCCTTTCATCACTGCCGACGCTTCCGGTCCCAAGCATATCAACACCAAGCTGACCCGCGCTCAACTTGAGAAGATGATGGATCCTCTTATTAGCCGCACCGTTGAGCCTGTCCGCAAGGCTCTCAAGGACGCCAACCTGAAGCCTACTGACATCTCCGAGGTTATCCTCGTTGGTGGCATGACCCGTATGCCCAAGGTCACTGAGTCTGTTAAGAGCATTTTCGGTCGCGACCCCGCCAAGTCTGTCAACCCTGACGAGGCCGTTGCTATTGGTGCTGCTATCCAGGGTGCTGTCCTTGCTGGTGAGGTCACTGACCTTCTTCTGCTCGATGTTACTCCTCTATCACTCGGCATCGAGACCCTTGGTGGAGTTTTCACCCGTCTGATTAACCGCAACACCACCATCCCCACCAAGAAGTCACAGGTTTTCTCCACAGCAGCCGACTTCCAGAGCGCTGTCGAGATCAAGGTTTACCAGGGCGAGCGTGAGCTCGTCCGCGACAACAAGCTCCTCGGAAACTTCCAGCTTGTTGGCATTCCTCCGGCCCACCGTGGTGTGCCTCAAATCGAGGTTACCTTCGACATTGATGCTGACTCCATTGTCCACGTTCACGCCAAGGACAAGTCTACCAACAAGGACCAGTCCATCACCATTGCCTCTGGTTCCGGTCTTTCCGAGTCCGAAATTGAGAGCATGGTCAGAGACTCTGAGCAGTATGCCGAGCAGGATAAGGAGCGCAAGAACGCCATTGAGGCCGCCAACCGCGCCGACAGCGTCGTTAACGACACCGAGAAGGCTCTCAAGGAGTTTGAGGACCGTCTCGACAAGACCGAGGCCGAGAAAATCAAGGAGAAGATTGCCTCCATGCGCGAGTTCATCACCCAGAGCCAGTCTGGTGAGGGTACTGCCACTGCCGCTGAGATTAAGGAGAAGACCGACGAGCTCCAGAACGCTTCTCTGAGCCTGTTCGACCAGATGCACAAGGCCCGCTCTGAGAGCCAAAACCAGAGCGAGCAGTCTCAACAGCCCGAGGGTGAAGGCGAGAAGAAGCAGTAAGCTCTTCAATCGTTTGCCTGAGTTTTGTGCTTTCCATTTGTGTCTCTTCACGTCTAAAAGCAGGCGTCTTGCATTCGGCCACGGTTGGTCTATCAGGTCTACATGTATAGACTTCCATATACCTCCCCGTGTTTGAGCATCTGTGTATCATATTTGACGATTTCTCTTCTCACATTAGCGTTTGTTTTACTACTAAGGGTCTTTGGTTCATGTCGGAATAACGAAAGGGTGATATCCTCTGGCGAACAAAAGATAGTATATGGGATGGATGATGACGTAATCCATGGCGGAGCCAATGAGTGTACCATAGCCTGGAGTTGCGAGATGGTAGCGCTCAGCTAACTTCTCCGCTCTAAATCAACGATTGAAATGTTCATATGCATGTCTCAAACCTGGATTGTCCGGTGAAGAATTTTCGTTTCTACTCATTTCCTTCATTTGCCGTTCCCACTTCTTGTCCTTGGCCGCATACGACGTGCCCAATAAATCTTAGGGCCTGGTCGGTTGCGCGTTTTGCGGTAAAACGCAACCGCAAGACGCGCAACCGACGAGGCCCTAAGATTTACCGTCACGATCCATGCACGTATTGTTCAGTGAACTCCAGCCAAGATGGGACGCCTGCCAGTATTGAAGACAGTCAGGGATTAGAATTGGCTTATACTATACGCTAGTCTACTCCTGGCCTCTGAGTATACCATACAATATAGACTTAGTTTGATATAATCTAATATAAAATACTACTATAGGCTACGATTCGGGCGATAATTAATACACTAGTAGCTTAGTAGAAGGCTAGCTTTAATAGCGGCTTAATACTAGACGTCATCTGGCTCTTTTAGCTTTTATCACAGCTAGTGCTTATCACTGACAAATCAGACCGGCGTCCCACTTTGGCTGGAGCTCACTGTTGAAGAAGGCCTATATTTGTTTTCGAGGCTGCCTGCTTCCGCTTCTCACACTACTCTTGTATTCTACAAATCTGTTGTTAACGTTTCAAGTTTTCCTCAGTTTCATCCATACATAGTTCGTGTCCATACTCCAATAAACTTGATATCCTTTCTTGCTCGCCCCGCTGTAACACCAGAAACGAGTCTCCCTGGGTTTGTTTGTAGCGCGCGATACAAGTCTACTCTGTTTGAACTCAAGTCCAACATGACGGAGGCGACGAACCACCCTCTCTCTGGTTTATGGCAGCCCACACAACTGCAAAGTCTATATTACGGCGCAGACTCGGTAACAAAATATCTGCTTGCCTGTCTCCCAAAGACATCCAGCAAGGCCTTCATCATTACGGGTACTTCGCTGGCTACCAAGACTCCCTTGGTGAAACAAGTTGAAGAGCTTTTGGGGGAACAACATGCTGGGACGTTCAGCAAGATTGGCGAACACGCACCTGTTGCCCAACTTGATGAAGCAACCGAATTGGTGAGAAAAGACACAACCATCGACACTATCATTTCTATTGGCGGTGGAAGTCCCATTGACAGCGCCAAAGCCATTAGCTATCGTTTGCACGAAAAGACTGGAAATTTCTTATATCACATAACCATTCCCACCACTCTGGGTGCAGCGGAATGCACATTCATAGCAGGCTACACAGGAGTTGATGGAGTAAAGATAGGCGTCAAAGCAAAAGAGCTCATCCCAAGCGTCATCATCTATGACTCCAAATTTGCTCTGCACACACCTGAGCGGCTATGGATGAGCACTGGTATACGCGCCATGGACCACGCGGTGGAATTGCTTTACCATCCCACCGCTTCAGAGATGCCTGCGCGATGGCTGGCATTGCAGAGTGCAGCGATTCTACTCGAAGCATTACCCAAGTACAAGCAAGATCCCAAGGACGAGGACAACATGACCAAGCTCCAACTGGCTGCTTATGGATCGCTAGGTTTTATAGGCTACAACCTTGTAGGCAGTATTGGACTCTCTCACACCATAGGCTACGCCCTTGGTTCTCCGTACGGCATACCGCATGGCATTACATCTTGCCTTACGCTTGGTCATGTTGTCAAGTTGAAGGCTCAAGATCCCGCTGCTGCAGAGCAAATTGCCCGTCTCCTTCCATTTATTGGCGAAAGTGTGTCTGGAGACAACAAGGTGGATGCAGAAAGAGTCGGAGATAGGATTTTGAAGCTGGTCGAGGACTTAGGTTTGGATAACGATCTGAGAAATTACAACGTCGGCAGAGATCAGATTCCTGTTATTACGGAAAGAGCAACGGGCGGGATGAAGGACGGTGCTTTGTGCGATGCTGTCGAGGGTTTAGTAAAGGGACTATTCGTGTAATCTATTGGGTAAAGGGGCTGATCAGCTGGATGGATGGGGATCGGTGACGAGATGGGATTTCTACCCAATTCAGTTTTATGGCATATGAATTATGATGTATATGCAAGCAAAGAAGTTCAACTCGAAGCAAAATGGTGTGCAAACAGAGACTGTCCAGGGGCTGATGGTGATTCGGTTGCTCCAGGCTTCCATGTCGATCGCTTCTTTTCGAGATGTACCACTGCAAATAACTCTGTATTGTGTCAGCCTTTCCCCGGATCTTATTTCCGAAATGGGTTATACTTATTTCGCGAGTTATTATAGTCCGTGGTATTTAGTCATGAACCATGCGTTTCGAGCCGGCTACTGGCAGCTGGCAATCTTCTACAATAGGGAATAGCTCAGTTTTAGTATGCCAAGGCAAGACATTGTTGTAATGGTCGAGACGCAGAGTTTAGAATATTGGCATGAATGGGCAAGCCAGGTAGGTTGTGAATGCAAATGGAAGAAAGAGGCATGGCGTCATGAGGGCAACTTTGGCGCTACGGCACAACGCTTGGGCCAATGACGATATACCTGCCTTACGCCCCATTGCCGGTGTATACACCTCATCTGAGAGTGGGTTTCGCCAAGATATTAAGTAGACTTTACTAAGATATTAAGTGACTACCTAATTAGGGAGGTATCGATTACTGTAATAAAAAATTTATATAAATATTTAACGCTAGCTAAGACGCTAATTTTTAATATCAACTCTAATATTAAGGAGATCTAAATACATTCTAAATTCACTCTAAACGCAGTTCTATAATACTAATAGTAATAGTGTTACACGGGGTATGGGTCTATACTTCTCTATCCTGGTCCGCACTAAGGCAGGTGAGTATTACGTTAGTGTTCCGTGAGGTAATTGTCT
>JALPSE010000466.1:0-20498 GCA_030558545.1 Bipolaris gigantea | reverse complement strand
GGGGAAAGGGGGGGGGGGCACGTAGATTGCCAAGCACGACCCTGAAACTCGGGTCTGGTTGCGTGAACCTGCTTTCTGACGCTGCTTCCAACATGGTAAGCTGGCGTGAAGATCAATGAAGTGTAAGGTGGGGGGATTTGTGTATGAAATCCAGGGCCGAGACCCTGCAGCGCATTTGAATGACTAGCAGTCGTTTCCCCGCACTCCATCACCCGCCTAACCCCTTTGACGCAAAATCATGTCGAACACAAAGCACTGACACATGCTGGAATGTGTGTTTGGCTGGGCCAATGTGACTCACTTTGGTAAACCGTGAGCTACCGTCGAAGCATTCTTGAGAGATTCCCGCAACATGTTCATCTCCAAGAAAAGGTACCGCTTCATAGCAGCTGGATATAACTTGGTACAACTTCTCTCCTCGTAACAGCAAAGCAAGAAAAAAAAACTTCAATACCGCCTGCACAATGGCTACTTCAACCACAAACGACAATCTACGAAGATGACCTGGAAATCAACACCCATACAACCACCAAACACAACTCTAAAAAACCCTTGGACAAGATCCTCGCTCCACTATCCTACACCCTTCACCCTCCGCCCCGACGAAGCCCTCGGAAACGCAGCATACTCCGTCTCCGCCATGCCAGACGGCAGCTACGGCAGGACCGTCGTGCCCGGCAGCTCCACAACAACCTTCTGCCACAACAGCATCCTAGACTGCCGGGGCGTCCCGTACGCCGCACTCGTCCACTCCCCCCCCTCGCCTGCGTCGGCTCCCTCGGTCTCGCCCGAGGCGCTCTCTACGGCCTCGTCGCCATACTTGCGCCCAATGCGGCACGTATGGGGAAGGGGGGGCGTGGTCATGGCCATGGTGTGTGCGGTTGCTAATACGGTCCGGGTTGAACACAGTATTTTTTTTTAGCGCGCGCTCTTGGGGCGCTGCCTATTGGGTTCTATCACGTTGGGCGGTGGGATGGCCGGGTGCGTCATGGCGCTGTACAGACGTGTAGGGGGGTTGCGTGGACGTTCCGACTCGAGGGCTTGCTTACGCTGGCTTTGAGGCTACTACTACTGGCGGCGGCTGTGCTCAAGGATCGAGTACCGTTGAGGAATGTGCCGGTTGTGCAGGTTAGCGTGTTTCGGAGTGGTATGTTTATTTTGCCACGTTTGTTGCGAGTGCGATTAAGGTTTTTTTTTTTGTCCTCTTTGTGCCCGAATTACCATCTTCCGCTGTTTGCGCAGTCGATTGGCCTTGGTCCGAAAACGGGTGCGGGCTTGGTGTCTGCCTTCAACGCTTGCATTGCGATTGGCCGTTTTATTGCTGGGCCGTTGTGCGATCACTTGGGGCCGCTCAGTAGGTTTGTCATTACTATGGCACTTGATGCGGCGAGCATGCTGGCTATCTGGCCTGTCTCGAGTACCTTGGGTCCTCCCGTCTTACTCGCCATTATAAACGGAGTCGCCAATGGTGCTCACTTTACCACTCAGCCCACTGTTGTCGCTGGCATCTTTGGTCCTGGCCGCGCGGCCGTTGCCATGACCATATCTGTGACAGGGTGGACGGGCGGTCATCTCACGGGCGCACCCATTGCTGGTTATCTCTTACAAGTTGCAGGTGGGGAGGAAAGGATAATGCTGCGGGCTAGAGTATTGATGTTCACCGCCCGGCTATCTTCTACGCTGGCGCTACGGCGACAGTGTCTGCGCTGTGTGTCATCTTCGCAAGACTCACCGTAGCAAGGCAGTTCAAGAAGAAAGTGTAATCACAGTGGAAGAACTAGAACAGTATAGTTAGATTACTGGTCACTTCGTTAGTTAATTTAGTGCTTTGATAGGATGCAGTAAAAAGTACTCGGTTCTTGCAGCACTACACTCACGTTGATTATGTGCATTGCCCAGTAAGAGAATGTTAGGCTTTAATTTTCAAGCTTGTAAAGGGGGGTATCGTCATGTTTTAGTCAAGCAGAGAAATACAAAAGCCCGTTTACAAAACAGAGCTTGTACAAGAAAAGAAACACGAAAAGAAAATCCCTACTGGAGCACAATGTCTTTCTTGACCGGGCTCCGCCGAGTCCACGCGTCCTCATGGATCCTCGCCACAGCCACCCGCTCAGCATGCTCACCCACCCACTTAATCAACATAACGTTGAGCATCTTCCAAGGCCCAGCTTCAAACTTCTCAGCCGCAAAATCATTAACCTCCTTGTCCCACAGGAAGTGATCTTCAGCCCAGATGGGCGTGCCAGATGGATGCATGGTATTGAGACCAGCAGGTTTACGGTTCTCAGGACAGGGTTTGCGCCATAGATTGCGTGAGAGTAGAACGAATTCGTAGGGCCCTGTGGATGATGGTTGGGCAATGGAAGATTCGTAGTCCATGATTACACCACAGTGCTGGTCGTCTTCGTTGATGAGGTGCGAGCAAGGAATTTGCTCGCCCTCGTGGTCGAGTTGCTCTGCGCTGAAACCATCCGCGGAAATTGTCGATGCGGTGAAGCGCAGAGTGTTCGAATCCGTCTTGTGATCTGAGCCCCGTGGAGCGTGAAAATAGGGTGGGTACTTGATGCGGAGCGAGCTGTTGCCCTTTTCTCGTCGTACGGTATATTGTGCGGACTCGGGGCCGATGTGGTAGTTCAGGACTTCGGAGCGAAACCACTCGCCCTCGCCACGCGGCGTCTTGTAGACGTCTGGACAGGTAGTAGGGTCAAAGGGGAAATTCACCGGGCCACTGAATGCAGACCAACTCCAACTCGGTTCATCCCCATCTTTTCGAGTCAAGTGGCCCGCAGGGCACCATAGTAGTGAGAAATCGAACACAGCTTCAGGCAAGCCGTGAATGAACTGTCCACCGCAATTTCTGGTCAAGGCTTTGGATGCCCTTGTGAATTCCTTCGATGGGTACGCCTGGTTTGGCGAGATGGCGTTACAAATGAGCTGGTTGTACTTTCGGAAGCCATGAAACCAATCTTCTACCTCGCTAAAGTCAATGTCTTGTGACTTGTTGCTGGCTATGCTGGTGCTTGATGGGGAGCGGAGTCTGCTGACGATTTCGCGTACTGAACCACGGCGACCGGGAGTGCTTGAACGCGGCGACCGGGATTCGTCGCTGTTACTTCGTGTTTGTTCTGGTTCCAGAAAAGCGTTTGCTGTTGTTGGGCTCGTGCTTTTTTGTGGCGATGTTGAACGCCGCGAGAGTGGACGACGGATCCAGGCCGGCGATAATCTGTCCAAGGTAGAGGGGTTATTGGTCGACATGATGAACAGCGACATGAAATGAGCCGGGAAATTTATTAAAAGGGATTTTCAATGATATGAAATTGTCCTTAGGGTCACTCTTTGAACAAGGTAGTGAGTGTACAATGAGGTAACGAATATTTTTTGGTGACGGAAAGGTTGGGCGTTGGAAGGCGAATAGTGGGGGTTGCGCCTTTTGGTGAATCCAGCTCACTTATCAATGTTGCCGCTGTGAAAAGGCTGCGCCTCTTTCGGCATGTTACGAAAGTGTGTTTGGAGGGGGTAAGTATGTGTGACGCTGCGCGCACTAGGAGTAGGAGGCTGTGCATGATCTGGATCACCGGGCTCCACTGTGCCCCAGTTATCTGCACCGCCAACCGCTCCTAATCATGTACGTGCAGTCTCGACCTGGCAAGGCCAAGGTTTGCTTATCGATCACAAGCTTTCGTCAGCTCTTGCGACCCGACTATCAAGACGGTGATGCCCATCTGGTTGCTTGGACAAAAGCTCGGAGCTGGGGCAGTGCCAGGAAACGTTGAGTTAGAATGTCCACGGAAACGATATTGCACATGCGCAGATTGTCGGTCTGGGGCTCACCGTCACTCGCCACCCAATCTCCTTGGTTGCTCCGGGGACATGGCGCCACTCGGAGTGGAAAAGCGGCCGTTGAACATTTGCAGTTGTTTCGTCCAGTGTCAGAAAGTACCGCCGAGCCAAGAATCGCATATTGCATGCGCCACACTTACTGCGCCACAACCGTGCCACAGCGGGGTCGCCTCTTCCCCATGCTCGCGTCAAAGGCAGCCGCCGTGACGCGTAGTTTTGCACAGCTGCATAAACCGAGCTGGCGAGCGCATCGGCCAGAACCTCCATATACTCACTGCAATCGGAGCCATCGCCACCATGTCTGGCTACGAAGGTAGGTCTGCTCGTCCGGAAGCACAGTCGGTAGAATAACCAGAGGCAGTCGAGCACAATATACCCACCAAGGATGACAAGCCGCAGCAGCCTCCGCGCCGGCCGGATCTCTCCACCTTCTTCTCGCAGCTCGAGCTTGTAGACACATCCGATCCACGGTCACACACAAACCCCAATGCTCTCCCTCAGCCCGAGAACATGGCGGCGGCATTCCGCTTACTTGCGAATGCTTTCGAGACAATGCGCGGACGACCGGCGGACGAGGTCAATGCAGAGGGGGACTTGTTGGCTAGCATGATTGAGATATTGCGCGAGAATGCCGACGATCCGCCCACTGAACTCAAGGGCGTACCTAATAGCTTCCTGGACGAGTTGGAGAGGGTGCCCAAGGAGAAACTAAAACCTTCCGACACATGTCCCATATGTGTCAACCCTTTTCTCGAAGGTAGGCTGCATACTGCACCAGGAAAGAGCACAGCTGACCAAGGCGTGCGTAGACAAATACCCGCTTGTGGTTCAGCTTCCATGTCACGACGATCACCGCTTTGATCTCGACTGCATAGGCCCGTGGCTCAAGCTGAACTCTACGTGCCCTCTTGATCGCAAAGAATTGTTGAAGAAAAAGCAGCCCCCTCCGCCGCCCGTTGACGACGAGGAGGATTATGACGACATGTACGCCTGAAATGGGTACCCCACAGATTGCATTGCATCAGAGTTAGGCATTCGCCGCAGATAGTGAATACGAGTGCTGACAAAAACAACAACGGGTACATCTACAAACTCCGTCAGCATCTGCGCCTGCAGAAGATACACCCGCTACCTCCCAACGGCTGGGAGAGTATAGCTGTCATGCGCAATCCTTTCCCATTTGTCTATCCGCGAATGATGACGTGAGACTTTATTTGTTATCCATGCCTACTACCCAGCCTGATTGTACACCATGTGGCTTTCATTCCTTTCCCGCATCGTCTCCTCAGCTCTTCCTAAAGAGCTACATGGCTATAACGAGTTCTTCACTTTCATCCATGACTATAATCACTGTGTCAGCGCGGGTTCGATAAGACTCAGCGCTGCATCCGAGGAATCGGCGAGCATCACATGGGAAATTACCCGGCGAAGTTACCGGTATACCTATACACATGCCCATGTTTCAGTCGGGCCATAAGTGTAAACTTGTTTACGCTCGGAATCTCGAAACCAGGCGTTCGGGCACCGTTTCGCCCCACGCAAAGTGGGCCGCGTGCTTCTTTTTGGCAATAGGAAACCGGAAGTCAGGACGGACACTTTCCTCAACATCGAAGATCGAATAGCGCAATTTGATCCTCCGCACGCCCTCCGCCTTTGGTCGGAAACGAAGGATTTTAGTCCCATTCCGCCCTGGTCACCCATACATGCGGATACCGGAGTGGCGGGGAGAGCACATCAATCCTGGTTCTAGCGTCTCTACAGGGAATCTTTAGGTTATACTCGCCGTAATTGTCTGTCTTCAGTTGTTGCGCGTCGCCCACGTAGTCAATGTCGGCAATCACAGGATCCCATGACAAAATACCCGTTTGTCAGACGCACCCGCCGGTTGGACACGATCCCAAAGGTAAGACGTGTTTTGCAATAGTATTGCGTGGGTCCTTGTAGCAATAGAACTTGTCAATGCTGGGCAGATGCTACTCGGGCAACGGACGTCGGAAAGGGATGACGATCACTAATGAGATGGACCAAATAGCACTATGTAGAGTAACGCGAGACGACGGGAACAATCGATCCGGGAAAGTTTGATCGTGATCACCTAAGATACGGTAACATAAGCGTCAGTTAGTTTTAGTGTCCCGTGTTGATGTTGCGCATCGCAGAGATAGCGCGTTTAAGCAGCGGTCGCGCTCTGATTATGTACTCTTTCCATTGATGCATGACCCGTAGCGTGGTATCCATAATACAGCGCACTTTTTTTTTGTCCAGATAAATCGGTTCGCTCTAGAACCTTGGAAACGACGGTGAGCTGGTGCAAGAACAAAATTCCATCCATGAGGACATCACGACAATGCGTGCTAAAGTGAAAGTGGCTACGATGGTATGCGCGGGTACCAAAAAAAGGGCCGGATATGGATGCCCTATTAGCATGGATAATTCAAGGCCTGGCCCTTGAGTGCGGACGAATTGCGGCCGGCACCCCACTTGTCAGCTCCACATCCGCCATGGCTATCGTATTACCTTCGCCCCGCTATGAAAGTAAGGTCGCACCCTTTACAAAACGATGTGTCGACAGACAGATCCGAGAATCCAAGTATTGCATGTTTTGTGAAGCGAAGATGGATACGCCCAGCAACACGAGTAACCATTCTAAGAAAAGAACATCGAGAAGCCCCCATCGGGCTTGTTGGCAATGTAGGATACGAGGTTGAGATGGTAGTGTGTTTGGGGCTGTGAACTGACATCTTCCATAGGCAAGAAACGCAAGGTTCACGTACATGTAGGCGAAAGCAACATGCCATCATTGGTGAGCTTGGAGCAAAGTCTTCCAGAGTCTGCAGATAAGGAGAGTACATGCTCAGTGCATATGGCGGAAAGACTGGGCAAGCTTGAACAGCTCTTTGAGAGATTTGTGTGTCGCAAGAGTTCGACGAATAGCACACCAAGTGGGCTGCAAAGTCCGCCCTTGACTGCGTCGGGATCGAGCAAGAAGGTTAGCGACCGGTGTAGGCTAGGCTTGTCAGACGATGTGCGGAGCGAGTCGTCGATAGGAGACGGCATTGTGAGTTTCCCATGTTTTGCTGGCACACGACCCACTGACAGGAGCAGCTCGGTGCACAAACATGGACTTCGGCACCTTCGATACAGACGCTTGTGGATGAGCAAGGGCGCAAAGAATCGGTTGAGGTGTATGATCATGCCCATCGATCCTTGGTGGCTCTGCTGCCATCACAACGCGACGCGGATATTGTGTTCGAGTCATCGAACGGCTGGATGATACTCGAGAACATGTATCGAGCGTCGCAAGAAATCTATGTGCGCAAAGACATGCAGTCATACGCCCTCGACATGCAAGCAGTTGCCCAGGAAAGATCAATCATTGTGGCTCGGACGCTTCTGCACTTGGCCATCTGTCTCAACTCACTCCCGGCCGACTTTGATATATCGCGACTGTCAAGCATACACGACTTGGACGCAACCGTACAGAGCTATGTTGCAACAGTCACATCTATTGTTGCCTCGTCAGACGAACAGATGATGACACTACATGGGCTTGAGACGCTGCTTCTACTTGCATTTTACCACCTAACTAACGCATCACTGAGGCAGTCGTGGCTGGTGGTTCGACGCGGCCTCAATCTGGCCCATCTCATGGGATTCCAGCGCATCATAGCACAACCAGACCACAAGCCACCGATTCCGACGGTGTCGAATGCAAAGGGCATATGGCGTAGCTTTGTTGATGTGGACCGGTACTTGTGTTTGCATCTTCGGCTTCCTTTCGGGGCAGAGAATTACCCAGTGCCAGCGGAAGCGGACTCGCATCTTCAACACCGTGCGAAGCTCAACGAAATCACTGAGCAGGTAGCGGAGCTGAACCGAGAAGTGTCACCACAAGGGTACTCTGCAGCACTTAAGCTGGATGAGAAGCTCGAGACGTACATGCGACAGATGCCGAAAGAGTTTTGGGAGGTGCCAAATATTCCGCCTACAGCACGATCGCCTGAATCGTCAGCAGCACTGGAGCGACTGATTGTGCAGATATTCCACTTCGAGACACGGATGTTTATTCACCTGCCATACTTACTGCGAGCTCAACAGGACAAGCGATACGACTACTCAAAGGTGACGGCACTGCACGCAAGTCGCAACGTCTTGATGCGATGGTTTGCGCTCCGAAACGCCAACATGACGCAGGCGTGCTGTCGACTGGCGGAGACGGCCGTGTTTATTGCGGCTGTGACGCTTACGTTGGACATTGTGATTGATCTGAGCTCAAAGGACAAGATGGAGGTGCAACAGACAAAGGGAACCGATTTTGCCATGATATGCCGGTTGATTGGCGAGATGGAGAAGCTGGCCAAGGCGGGAGGAGCACGGGAAAGGATAGCCGGTCGCAGTGCCATTGCACTGAAGAAGCTGTTGTCGTCGTTGGATCCGAACCGACAGGCGATGGGGAGCACACGACACACGCTGCCATTTTTCGGGACAGTGGAGATGGAGTTTCAAAAGCCGCCAGTGCGGACGGGGTTCGACATTGACTCGGACGCCGGGAAGCTGATGAATGCGACGGCATCTGGCGATCGCCTGCCCATCTTCTCGTTTACCCACAGTTCGCTGTGGCCAACATCGGGGTGTGGGACAGGATCGATGGTGGATTGGGACATTGCGCTGTTTGATGGATTGGAGGATCAAGACACGGAGGGCAACTGGATGTTCTAGGTACAGTACGGAGGATAGATGGGATTACTGGCGGTCGGGGCGGTCGGGGCGATAGTGGGTGTGGTGGTGCTGGCAGCGGCAAAGTGGGGTCAGGACGGTGCTTGTCCAGAGGCAGGCGATGGTTACCTGACGACTGTGTCGAGTGGGTGCCACTTCATCGTGCGCCCGGTCTGGGTAACGCAGCAAGTCACGGAGGCTTTTGTTTTTTGTAGAATTACTGGCCATGGCGTGGCTCACGTGGGTTGCTAGGCGCGGCTCACGTGGGCTGCTAGGCGCAAGGGGTGGTGACCTGGATTGTGGGTTTGGCTTGGCGTTTCCGATTGTGCAAGCGAGTGTGTTTGCAATGATTGTGGTTTTGGTTTTTTTGGCTTTGAGCTGGCGCCTTTGTTTAGACGATAGTGGACATGACATGGCCGTGATTAATAAATACTCATCCATACTTGCATGCAGGAGCATCAAAGGCGGTGTGTAAGCGACAAGAGGGGCGATGATCATGTATGTATGTGATGTACCGTACTCGACATACATAACGTTACGCAGCCACATGGCCAGTTAGTAGTCACGCAACAAGGGCACTAGGCTTGATTGAAGCAGCCACCCTGCCAGACACCCGGCGTTGAGCTGGCAGACAATGGAGTGGATGCAGATGCAAGTCCGTGGCAGGGCTGGTGGGCCAACCCACCGTAGTATGTGTGTGTGTGTGTGTGTGCCGCGCCACCAGCGCCAGGGCCGACTGCCCATGTATGCCATTATGCAGCCGAAGACGTGTGCTTGGTGCGCCCAACAGTTGCTGGTGTGGATTCAAGAGAGGCGGCAGCCGTGACATGGGGCGGTGTTCCAACCTGTCCATGGCGAATTGACCGTAGCTGGATCCGCTGGCCCGCTGAGACAGAGGCTCAGGATCGTCCGGCCAGACAACCGGATCGCCTTCGATGCTTGGCCCGTCAAGCAGCCTGTGTGCGTGTGCGTGTGTGTACTGACTACTGACTGACCCACGGCCCGCCCACGCCTCACTCACACGACCATCCTCGCCTGCGCGACACGACCCACGCGTTGCGCTTGTGCATGTCCGCATCCCTTGGGCGTTTCTGTCTACACCTTCTCTCACTCCCCCGTTGCGGCTGGCACCCTCATGGCCACGCACCAGCAGCACGTCCACGCGGCCGTATGGACCTGCGACTCGCTCACCACCACGCCCACATCCACACCCACGTCAACGGCAATGGCCCACGCCGCTGCACACGACGCCTCGCTCAGCCTCTTCGAATCCATCATTACCGCATACCCCCCCATCCTCGAATCGCTCCTCGCCCAAATCTCCACCGCCACCCTCCTCCAACTCTACCACACCTCGCGTCATCTGCGCGACTTCCTCCGCCAGTACCCGCTCGCATGGAAGACGCTGTCCTTTCGCCTGCCCCAGCCCGCCGTCACTGTCGGCTCCCCAGGCACGGAGACGCCCGACAACCGGGAGCGCCAGTCCAAGGCCTACTCATTTGACGCCCTCCTCAAACACATCATATCCCCCAACGGCACACGGCTGACCAGCCTAGACCTCTGCAACACGGCAGTCACAGGCATAGCCCTGGTCGGGAGCGTCCTCGGCCCGCGCATTCACACGCTCCAGCACCTGTCTGTCCGGGGCTGCAAGAATGTCTCCATCAAATACCATATTGTCCCATTCCTGGAACCCTACACCCTCAAGGATGCCCCATGGATCCAAAAGGACCTCGCTCTGAAAAGCCTCTACACCTACCGCTGCCGACACCACCGTCGGCGCCCTTATCTTCCCTCCTCTCTCATCCGAAGAGACTCCGACTCCGACCCCACTCACCAACTTATCGAGATATGCCATCAGTTGGGAATATGGACCGACACGGCATGGTGCCCAAGCCCTGGTGGCAGGTGCTTTCGACGAAAAGACTACCATGCAGGAAGAGCAGGTCCGTTGAACATGGAGGTCTGGGTGCCCTTTGACAGGCTCTGGCGATCAAGTAACCGCGTAGGGCCAGTGGATGGCACCAGGAAGCTGGGCGACCACGATGGCAGGTTATGGGAAATTGCTGAGACGGGCCAAGATGGCGAGCCACTTGGACCTGACAATAGCGACTTTGCCGGAGAAGGCAAACACGTCCCAGTGCATGAACGAAGGAGTCACGTAGCCTTTGTCAAGGACGTCAAGTGTTCACAATGCGATGACATCATTCTAGAGCGGTGCGAGTCGTGCAGTGTTCGTATGCACTGCATGGGCTGCCGGAAGACGCTGTGTGCGAGCTGCGCCTTCAACAGACCAATACCGAGAAAACGCGCAAAGACACGGCATTTTGCGAACCTGGCTTTCGGAAATACCGGCACGCTAGGCACGCTGGGTTCACTTGGGCAAGTATCGGGGTCGATACCATCTGCAGAGGAGCGCAGTCAAGAAGAGAGGGCTGACCGGAACCGGTTTTGGTGGGCACCCGGAGCGACGCGATCACCAAACCTCATGAACGAGAGCGCGCACGACGACGACTCTTCCGACTCTGAAGACGGCGGAAACATGAACAATGGAATGCATGTCCTACCTGCTAACCGCGAACCTCCCAAGCTCAACATGCATTGGTGCTGTCTGGAGCCTATATTTTCCGGCGGTGGTGGAATTGCCGTTCTGGGTGCTGGGTTGGGAGGCAGAGGAGCAGACAAGATACGTGCAGCACCCTTGCCACGTAGGAAAGAGTTTGAAGATCCTGACTTCAGCAACTCACTCCGACCTGTTGACTACATTCGAGAATTGAAGAACAACGGTCTCTATGAATATGTGCTTGGCGAGGACGTTGACATACTCTCATACCTGAAGCAGGATTCGCTAGACCTGCAGCAGCAAACATGTCCTAGAGGCCTGTGCAATGACTGTTATAGGAGTTTTAGATGGAAGGTCTCCTGCCGGGCCTGCAAGAGCCCCATTTGCAAGGAACACGACTTCCGGGCATTGAAGGTCCGCAAGTGTGGCTACCGGGAACTGCACGTGGAGCGGGAGCATGTTCGAGCACACAACGACCTACCACAACGCCTTGTCATCCCCGAGTTTAACCCAAACCGAGCGAGCACACCTGACCCCGAGCGCACGCCTACTGCGTCTTCCTCCAATGTCGACTTGTACTCCAACGGGGACAACGAATCTGAATCTTCCGAGACACCAATGTCACAGTCACAGATTCTTGCTGCTCCTCCACAGCATTCCTCCATCGACATGTCGACGACGACAACCTCATTCAACTCGATGCCAAATCCAGATTCATTCCCCCTTGCTTCTTCGTTGTCTTTTGTTCCTGTCAGCTCAGCGCGCCCACGATCCCTCAGTGTTTCTGGTGTCAGGGGTCGATCTACGAGCCCTTGGTTGCAAAACCCACAACGCGTACCTGTCAACCATCCAGTCACAAACCCACTTCCATTACCGTGCAATCCACGTCATCCTGTTCAGTGGGAAGGTTGCGGAGCCTACTTTTGCCAATACCCGAGACCGGTGGGAGACAGCAGGCCGCAATGCCCTGCCATGCTCAAAGAGTGCTCCGAGTGCGCAGTCCTTGTTTGTGATGTTCGTCCCCCTCTTTTCTATAGGTTGACATATAATACTAACGCAAGATGTAGCATTGCTCTGCATCCACACAGTCGTGCACATGCACATTCTGCACCGTCAATTACCATTGCCCGACATGTGCACGTAAAGCCAGTGTTCGCGCAAAGTGCCGGCTGGAAGCCGAGATCTTAGCCAAGAAAGAAGCAGAACAACGGGCGATGGCGAAACAGAAAAAGGACAAGGAGGAGCGCGGACATGCCGATGAGTTAGCTGGGGCCATGTACGAGTTCTTCTCGGGCGTGTACCATGCTGATCCCATCCCAAGCCCCGACTCTATAACTGTAACGACAGTGTTTGGCGTAACGGAAGAACCAGCACATTTTACGAGCATCACCGCATCTGGTCCCTCGCCCTTTTACACCGCATACGACCATTCCGACGACGAGGAAAACAACGTCGAGATGACGGAGCATCTGCACGAGAACATTGAAGCTCTTCAACACGAGCCGTCACAGATGCATCTACCGCCGAACACATATGCAAACGGCATGGACACCCACGTCATGCACATGCCCGTGGAACTCGAACCCCAGCACGTGCACGCAGCAGAGGGGCTAGAAGAAGTCGAGGACCTCAACGATGCCGGCGAAGAAGCAGACATTGACACGGACGATCTGGACGCAGGTACCGAAAGCACTTTTGTCGACGAATTCGAAGATGACGATGATACCATGGGCGGCGGCGTTCTTACACCCACCCCTACCATTGCTGCTTGACAGAAGAGAAGAAGAAAAAAATTGCAATATAAAACAATATATATAGTTGTATAGTTTTTTCAGATAACTATCAGATATGCGGTTTTTTTTTGCGAATAGGGGGAGTTGAAAGGCCACTTTTTTCGAGGAGGAAACGGCGTTTGAAGAAAAAAGAAAGGGGAGTTTTAGCTTGTGAGAGCTAAGGGGTGAGGACGAGCGAGGAAAAGAGAATTATCAGAATTCCTGTGTGGCCTCTACTTTCTTCTTCATGTTTTCTTTTTCGTCGCTCGAATGTATCGTCCTTTTTCTTTTCTTTCACTACCCAGTTTTACATACCTGTCTTGTCTATTTATATTTTTTTGGCAAATCGGAACGGGCTAGGGAACGTGACAGGGCTGGAATGAGGAGTATGTGTGCAGGGGATGTGGTTCAGTGGGCATCTCCAATATGTGATACCCATAAACTCGAGAATTTATCTTACCTCTGTTCTGTTTCTCTTTGCTTGTTCTGCGCTTGGTAAAGCTTGGGCGAATTTGATAGGTGGGTAGGAAAGGACGAAATAGGGATGCAGGGAAGATGTGATTGGGGTTTCATTGTTGTGCCATGGTACCTGTTTTTTTTCTTTCCCTTGGGTCTCGTGCATTTCATAGTCTCTTTTGCATCTCTTCCTTTGGTTGTTCCATCACTCCATTTTCTCCCCCCTCTTTCTCTGCCTTTTCTTGACTTGACTTTTCTCACCGAAGCTTCTCCAACGTAACTCGGCTTTCTATCTTTTTCAATCGACTGCACCACAACGTTTTTTTTTGTTTCGCTGCTGCAAACGGCAACGATTCCGAAATGTCCCCTTGACGGTTTACGACTGCTTCGCGGTGAAGGAGAATCGGCAAGTGGCATCATCTGAAGTCTCGGACGGGTCCGAATGCGGTGGCGTATGAAGAATAGGGTTATGGATTTTGATTTCCTCACGTCCTCGACTATTTTCTTTATGTCCCTTCCGTCTGCCCTGCGCCCTTCATGTTTGTGTATCCAGGAAGAAGAAGAAAAAGAAAAAAAGTATTCATTAAATGGGAATCACGTCCACCACATGAAAATCGTCCTTGTCGATAACAAAACAAAACAAAAGGATAAGCCTCTCGACAACATCTACTGCTCCTTCGTGAAAGTGCTCTTGCCACTCTTGCCGCTCTTGCCGCTCTTTCCGCTCTTTGTGCTCTTCACACTCTTTTTACTAGCACTGCGCTTCAATTTCGCTTTCAACTTGATCCATTTCTCCTTGAGGCCTCCCTCCTCATCCTCGTCATTATACTTGGGTCGATCAACGCTATCCATGCTTCCGCGGGGATACTCCAGCTCCGCATCCAACTCGACGCTATCTGTGCGACCGGCATGCGATTTCCTCGGTGTCGATTTCTGCGGGGTATTCGGAGCAACAGCAGCGGCGGCGGAGGTGGCGGCGGAAGAAGATGGAAAGGCGTCTTTGGATCTGCCTAGGAGTATAAACTGCAGCGTCTGCCAGGCTGCCATGTTTGCTATGGGGCCGTCTTCGGAGTTTCCTTGTACCTCTGCGTTTTTCCAGGGACAGTGCTCGCGGTGGGCTTCTACGAGGTTCAGGCGGAGGCTATCCACGGGTACTTCGAGTTTTCGGCTCATTTCTTGCAGGCGCGAGGCAGAGGAGAGCCAGAGGCCCAGGCGCTGGAAGCAGTGGTTGCATACTGCGAGGGAGATGCGCGATTCCGATACGCCTGTCCATCCGAAGAGAGCAAAGCCAAAGGCTACTATATCGGTTGGTGAGCTGGGACATGGAGTATCAGGCGTCGATGTGAAGAATGTAGAGGGTATGCGCTCGACGATGCGGCGTATCGACGGTTCGGGATACGTAATGTGTTCGAGAAATGGTAGGTCGGCAGATATGGCCCTAAGGGAGCGGTATCGCTCGAGCAGTTCGGCTGAACTCTTTGTTCGTGATGCGATGGGGATATGGTAAATGTCCTCTGTTTCTGTGGTTAGAAATTGCTTCCATTTCATAGACGTCTCAGCGCATACCTTGACAGCCTCGCTTCCTCCACAAGCAATCCTCGGCATGTCCCTCAATGATCAATTCTTTGTACCTTCCTACCAACGCATTATCGACCTCAACCGTCAGGTCTTCGCTCATTTCAAGATCTCTTCCGCTTGCATCTTTTCGCTTGGGCCTCAGCTTGACCGCCACACGATTCTCACAGCCTCCCTTGCAGGCGACTGTGTTCCAGATGTCGCAGCTCCAGCCTCTCATGGCCCACTCGACTTCGTTGATCGCATCTGGTTTCGTGGTCCACTTCTTCACATCTGCGAATGTCTTGAGCCTCGCGAGGAAATGCTCTTGGCTATAAGGTTGAAAGTTTGGTTCTTTGCGCGGTGTCGAGGCCTTTGGCGTCGAGGCTTTGGGGGTGTATAGCGTCTTTCCTACAACTCTGACGGTTCCTTCTCTTCGTGGCGTCATGAGTTGCTCCTTCAGTTGCCGTATGCGCTCCTGGCCCTCTGATATGTTCCGTTCTCGCTCTGTGCTCAAGCCCGCGCTGCGTGGGCGTTTGTTTGGCTGATTTGGATCATCTGGATCCGAAAGCGATTCCACCGATGCGTTGGATTCTTGGAAGCTATTCGCGAGTGAAGTGGTGGATGTACTTGCGGTGAGGTTGTCGAGGAGTTTGTTGAACTTGCGCTTGGTGGTTGCGAGCGCTGGCTGCTGCTGTGTCGAAGTCATTATGTACTATCGAGCTGGCTGAGCAGCGATATTGCGTGTAGATGTGTCTCGAGCTTTGGTGCGCAGAATGGCGTGCGCCGTGATACGACAGGTGGGTGGCCTTGTGTGTACCAGTCTTTGTTTACTCTCCTGCGGGTAAGACGGGAGAGTCAAGGCCTTGGCCGAATATCAGACGGATGTTACAAAAAAGAAACGCCAGAATGCCAACGCAGAGAAAGCGACGTGTGATGGCAATGTCGAAAGCAGCTAGTCGGTCACATAAGCTGAAGGGTTGTTGTTGTTGCTATGGCGGCCATTACCAAAGCAGTAACCTCCGCCCGCCGTTGCCAAGCTCAGTCCATGGGCGTGAACCCATCCCACTGCAGAACCCCCACCAACGCGTGGAGGGGTACGAGACCATTAGCTCATGTCCACTGACATTGTGCCATCAAGGTTCTTTCTGCTAGCTCTTGTCATCCTGGCTTTCTCACTTCTCAACCCGTCTTTGCTCTCTCGCAGTGTTGCTCGTCTTTCTCAATTGAAACAGCACATCTACCCATCCATCGCAATACAGGCGTCACACTTCCTACATACGAATTCCAGTACGCACATCATGTCGTACGAGAAAGAACTTGAGATTGCTCTCCTAGCCGTCCAGCGCGCCTCCATTCTCACAAAGTCGGTATACTCGAGCCACTCCAAGGGCACGCTGTCCAAGAGCGACTCGTCCCCCGTCACAATCGGCGACTTTGGCGCACAGGCTCTGATCATTGCATCCATAAAGCATGCTTTCCCCGAGGATGAGATAGTTGGAGAAGAGGATGCCGACGATCTCCGCAAGAACGACTCGCTACGCGACCTTGTCTGGAATCTCGTACAAGCAGCAAAGTTGGACGACAGTGCGGCAGAATCTAAGATTGGCGGGCCCATCAAGAGCGCCGACGCAATGATGTCTGCTATCGACCAAGGAAATAGCGAGGGAGGCAGGGAGGGAAGGATTTGGGCACTTGACCCTATTGATGGCACAAAGGGCTTCCTGCGCGGCGGGCAGTACGCTGTCTGCCTAGGGTTGCTGGTAGATGGCGTTCCGACTCTGGGTGTCATTGGATGCCCCAACCTTCCAGTAGACGATCAAGTACCCCTTGATGTCACTACTGGACAAGATGCAGATGACAAGGAAGGTAAGGGTGTTTTGTTTGCTGCAGTAAAGGGCCGAGGTGCTACTAGCCGACCGCTAAGCAAGGGCGCTCTCCAAGAGCCAAAGAGCATCAAGATGAAGCCCCTGTCAGACGTCACTCAAGCTACCTTTTGCGAGTCTGTTGAAGCTGGTCACTCATCACAAGGCGACAATGCTGCCATTGCCTCCAAGCTCGGCATCACCAAGCCCTCAGTCCGCATGGATTCTCAAGCCAAGTATTGCTCCATTGCCCGCGGAGCTGGCGATCTATACTTGAGATTGCCCACTAGTAAGACTTACCAAGAGAAGATCTGGGACCATGCTGCTGGTGTTGTCCTTGTTCAAGAGGCAGGCGGTGAAGTCACCGATGCCTATGGAAAGCCGCTGGACTTTGGTCTTGGTAGGACACTCAAAGAAAACAAGGGCGTAGTCGCTGCTCCCAAGGATGCATTTCCACAGGTCATCGCGGTCGTCAAGGAGGTTCTCAGCGCGAAGTAGTAAATCAGCCTGTACATGGCCCTGCATGAATGAATTCAGACTTCTTGTTCTGATATGTTAAAAGTTACCACGTTGTTGCTTCAAGCTACAATAGGAATGTTTGTGATTGCAAAGCTGCGAACACACCCGGCCTACTTTACAATCTCACATGATGTGTCTTTGGCATGATACTGTCATACGTGAGCAAATATATCACTTTCTCAGTTCTCTGGCAACTAGCGAAAATTCAACACACTGGTTCTTTGATTGATTTTATCTTTCGCAAATATATTGAATAGAGTTATTCCACGACTCGACGCGTCCGGGTCATGACCTTGTTGGGGCGCTAATTTCTGTCACTCAATAATGTGAGATTGAGTACAGAGCACGTTCACGGTCCGGAGGCGCATATTTTTAGAACACGTAGTTTACTACCAAGATGCGTTTGATCCACGCTACAAGACTGTGTCACGAAAAGCAATTCCAACGTATCTGTGTCAAGGCCGTAGTGGTCTGCTCCCACGCGCCCTGTGTCCCCCGAGATGCCTCCAACGCGACGTCAGATGGAGGCGAGCAGCAGCAGTCAGGCGATTCCGGCCAGGGCCATCCTCTGACTCTTTGTAAATTCCCGAATCGCCTGCTCGAAGGACGGCGGGTAACGGATGCACCAACACGCCTTGCCTGAATGCAGAGGAGGCGGAAAGCAGGGGTCGCACAGTCTCTGATTGATGGCGAGGCCTTTCGGGCTTCAGGTAAAGTACAAGATGGACGTGAAGCTATATCCACTCAGCGCACGTGTACAAACGGAGTTGCACGGACGATATTGGGGAGCGGAGGCTGGGAAAGCAGTGGAGAGGGTTTACGTTAGATATTGGCAATAACGAGAGATCAATGATCCGTGCGCCATCCGTGCAGTGTGCACATAGGGGTCGCCCTTGCCCGTCCCACTCGTGCTGCCTTTGGGCTCATTTTTGACTCGAACTGAGTATATTTATTTCTTTATTTTGCTGTACCTCGCCTTCGGGCATTTGGTCAATGAAACGATACAGAGAAGATTAGCATGGCCCCTGCACTAAGGATGACACGCTCAATCAAAGAGAAGCTACCATTTTTTGGTAATTTTTTGGCGTCGCTGTGGTGGTTCCCTTGTTCGAGTCCGGCTCTGACTGTCCAAAATGTTTTTTTTTGTCTTTTTTGCCATCGCATTGATCACGTGACATGACTACCTCCGAATACTCAACTCGGCCTACTTTGTGTCCAGATTATGGTGCAAATGGATACGAGTGATCTTGCACTGTGAAGAAAAAGGTCGAAAAATATTTTCTTCAAAAATGGTGGCCACTCCAGTTGATCTGAGAACATGGAGTAAGACTTTGATGGTTTTATGCAAAGTCCTCTTTCTTATCAGCTTTGCAAAGCATGGATTGGATGCTTTCTTCGATTCCTGGAAACCTCCCCTGCAGGACACTTGGACTCAACAATGGTATCCGCTGCAGCAAAAGCACTTTTCTCGTTCAAGATCAAGGACGTATTGACGGTGGTTGCAGTACAAAAACGGTAGGAAAGTTGTGACTTTGTAGAAGGCGCCCACAAAATCCAGGAACCCGAGGTATGTGAACAAGTGAGATGGTGACTTTCTTTTGCAAGAGACTTTTTTCTTGTTGATAACATCGCCTCGTGGCTTCCGCTACTTGTCCTCGTGATACTTGACCCTATCATCGCGGGGGTGTGAATATTTCATGGCTTGGGAAACGGTACTCGAAGCCTTTTGCTTACGCCGGGCCAGACTTTGGATTTGTCTACACAGTGCCTAGATGTTACATACCATGTTCTGGCTTTCTTTGGAACCTCGACTATTTATATACAACTTTGTAGGGCCGGTGTAGAGACATGGAGTGTAATTTTGGCAAGTTGATGCCGCCAAACTTTGTGATTCCTCCAAGTAGAGTCCCAACATGCATAAGTTGCAGTGTGAAAAGCAACAGTCTTCTTCTCTCCGTTCATTCGGTGGTTCGTGACCTAGTGACCTTACTATTCAGCTTCTATTCATCATCATTTCGCGCACATGGTACTGAGTATGCTATTCCTCGTGTATTTAGTATACCACTTTTCTTGATATATTTTGGCGGCAGGCAGAGGCCATCGTCTGGGTTTGGCGATTTAGTTCTCCTAGTATAGCTGCCAACCATCCACGGGCAACCTATATCTCCTCTTTCGATGGAAGACAAAGGAAGAGTCAGAGCAGTTTGCAAGCATAGCAGCGAGTATCTAGAGGAGGTAAGGCAGAGAGCACAGCCCGGGAAATATGTAGCCAAAGCTGCAGATTCTCAAAACCATCTGTACGCTATAATTCAGTCTTCTATAACTGCCTCAAGATTAAGTCTTCTTCCAATATGTACACTTTGTTATGTCACAGTCCCCAAATACGGGAGCGCCTATTCACTCAACAGCTTTTACCAGGGGAAAGGAGCATGTTTCGCAAACAGTTCGTGTTTCCCGATCATGTCTCATATGGCTGGGTCATCTTCCACTCCCCCAACAGTGTGTATTTGCTGATATCGAGCATGGTTATTGCAACTGTGCGTAAGATGTGGGATTCAATCAGGACATCGTATTGCCTTTACCATAACCGCCGCGCGCCTACTCTCACTGAAAGCCTCTAGACACCTCAACCTTTGCTTCTCTCTCTCAAGACTTCCAGCTGAAGGCGGATCGGAACAAGGCCCAAAAAATACCCTTCAACATCCGCGAAGTGTCAAATGGGCGCTCGTTCCACAGGGACATGTCACCCCCTCACCTGTGTTCTGCCAGAAGACAAGAATCTATTTGAAAGCCTCAGATGCCACGCTGATACCAGACAAAGAAAGCGGCCCATCAACCTTGAACAGGAACACACATGACACGGAGGGTGAGATGGTAGCGTATCTGTGGTATAAGAACGTGTCACTTGGAATTATTTGCCGTCTATCCACCGCCTTTGCATCCGAATGGTGTTCCAAAGGAAAAAAAGACGCAAGACAGGACACGACGCGTACGAACACGAAGCCCCCCATGACCAAGTGTTTGCACTCCGTCGGAGCAGAAAAAAACAAAAAAAAACATTCCATCCCCCTCAGCCAAGTGGGTATTGATGCCAATCGTAACCCTCCTCGCCTACCATTGCTCAAGCGTTTGCCGTTCGGCTACGTACAAAGCCCCTTGTAGCCACGACGAGGCCTCGTCTCGCGCCAAACATTCCCTCCGCGAACCCCCCCC
>JALPSE010000464.1:0-16844 GCA_030558545.1 Bipolaris gigantea | reverse complement strand
AAAAAAAAAAAGGCGCGAGTGGCGTGAGTTGCATACCACGTTGAAGCCTGCCTTGCTGAAATACCAATGTATACGTGTGCACAAATTTGTAGACAATGTCGGCTGAGACACGCCAGGGTCATCTAACGGAAGAGGGCCAAGATGCTCGGGCTGGTTCGCAGATTACATTGCCGAAAAGGGCGATGGCAAAATCAAGTCGTTGACATTGGCTGGCGGCATCAAAGGTTGGGTCAAGGCTGGCGAGCCTTTTACGCAGAACATGGACGCCTTCCAACCAGAGTATTGGAAGCAATTCGACTAAGATCAACGAAAAACATGGCCGGGTGTCAGTAATAGTAGTGCTCTCTATCGGGTGAGAAGTTGGTGTTGTACACAATCCCTGTATATCCACATCATTTCCAACCACAAACCAACGCGTGGCCGTCATATGAGTTTCTTCATTCATCGTCGGTATCGTCATCAATTATCCGTCTAGCCCTCTTCCTGGGAAAGGCAGGCTCATCGTCCTCTAATTCAGAAGCCGAATCGACAACGATCAATTGCTTCCTGCTCGCACCTGCCACAGGCTTAGCGAGCGGTGCGTCGTCATCGCTATCGCTACTGACAACTGCGTCATCGTCCGAAGCGTCGCTCGTAAAGATCTTCTGTCGTTTCGGGGTCCGCTTGGGCCGGCCGGCCTTGACAACTGCCTGCGTTCCGGCTCCAAGGCCACAAAGGTCAAGACTGGCTAGACTCGAAGTAGGGGCTACCTCCTCTTCTTCTTCGTCTTCTCCTTCAACAATGAAGCTGGCAAGCTCAGAGTCTAATAAATACGCCTGCGTATCTTGCGGTTCATCCTCACCTAACGTGTCATCCGATCCAATTGTATCAGCTTGAGATGCAACTCGGAATCGAGGGTCTGTCGGCGGCGGGGAAGATTCGTTGCCTTCTTGAGCGAGTCCAGATACACGCCAATTCGGCGTCTTTGTCCTTGGCGTTTCCTCATCCACCATTGACTGGTGGACAGGTGTTTGCGTGACAGCACCGACTTTCTGTGGCCGACCGCGAGGTGCTGGCGTTTGTGGTGTCTTTGGGGCCACATTCTCTTTCGATCTTTGCAAAGGTTTCTCTTTCGCTTTTGGTATCCTCTTCTCCCTCGGCTTTGCTGGCGCACTTGCTTTCGGTCTTGACACGGATTTTGCCTTTGTCTTGAGCCCTTGGGATGCGGGTTGGTCATCTTCCCACATGTCATCGTCAATGACAAGTACTGGTTCTGGCTCCGGGACAACAAGATCGTCGCCAATGTCTGACTCGCAGTCGGAAAAGTGTAAATTGAGTTTGAAACTATCGAGACGATTGTGATCCATGTCGTGCATGCGTTGCATCATGGAAGCAAATGCTTGCGTAGCATAACCTGGGCCAACCCTGCGAGCTGAGTAGGGCAAGATCCGTTGTCGTTCAGGGTATTTCCCTAGGTCGAGTACATCGACCATAGGAGCGTCGTCGTCGTCGTCGTCGTCGAATACCGTCTGGTATCTTTTCTCAAGATCTTGGGTTGCCTCATCGCTGAGAAGTACCTCCTCCAGTGAGGGCATTATGAACGGCTCCTCGCTTGGATAACTAGGTGCGGCCGCTTTCTTTCCACGACCTCTTGGCACAATTTCCTCGTTCATCCGACCTGCAGTGACGAAGCCAGTGATGACGTTGTCGGGCATGTGGAACTTCTTCTCGGGCTTCTTCGCACGTCGTCCCTTTTTCGGTTCTGGAAGCCAGTCTTGCTGTGAATTTTCAACTGGTATCTCCACGATACGCCGGTCGACAACGGGCTTTACCTCCGCCGGCAGGATTCTGCGAGATATGTCATCGTGAAAGTTGAAATGAGTGCCCGCAGCAATGAGTTCTTGCATCTTGAGGTAACTGTCGTTTGCCTTGTTCGCATCGTTCTCTTCCTTGCCTTGCATTTGGAGCATAACAATTCTCCCCTCACGCTTTCTTCCCGTACGGCCCATCCGTTGCAGCATGCGAATAGGCGATGCTTTTGAGTCGTAGCAAATAATGAGGTCTACCTCACCGATATCGAGGCCCTCTTCACCAATCGAAGTAGCAATGAGTGTGTTGAATTCGCCGTGTTTAAATTTCTCAATAGCCTCCAGTTGATCTCTCTGCTTCATGCCTTCCGAGTTTTTCCCGTGTGCTTGTCCGACAAAGATGCGCGGACGAATCATTGGCTCATGTCTCTTCAGAATGCGCGCAATTTCCTCAGCGCTGTCACGAAAGTGTGCAAACACCATGATCCTCGTTTGGGAGGAGGCTGTGCCATTAACACCCTGACCGTCGTCTGCATTGACAAAGTGGTCCAGTACAACTTGTTGTAGATACTCCAACTTCGGATGGCCAACAAAGTTCTCATCGGCCATCCACACTCGAAGACGTCCCATAAGCTTCTTCCAGGCATCACTGTCGAGAACCTGTTTCTTGTATTTTGACTTTGTCTTTGCACTCTCGTCTTGAAATTCCTTCATCTTGACATAGAAGGGACCTACACCATGAAATTTCAAGAGATCCATTCCGTGCGAGATGGACGCAAGAATCGCAAAGATTGTGTGCACAGTGCTTTGGAGGCCCCGATTTGCGTTACGTCCGGCCTCTTGGAACCACTTCTTCTTGGCTTGTTGGCAGCCAAAGGGTGTTAGATCGCGGGGGTCCTTGCTCCAATATGCATTCAGACCGGCAATTGTGTTCACCAGGGGCTGCAGAGCCTCGCTGTAGAGGTCCATACACATCTCCATCTCGTCCGTATTCCGAAACACCTGCTTGTCAATCTTGCGCTGATGTACGTAACTGCATATGTCCATAGAGTTCTCTGTCCGAATCTCCACCTTGGAAATGTCGAGACCGTCAATGACCTTCTGCACGGACTCGACATCTGCGCCAGGCGTGGCTGTCAGTGCCAAGACGCGGAAGCTAGTATTGAAACGTCGGAGGAAGCTAACGACTTCGACATACGCATATGCACCCGTGGCTCGGTGAGCTTCGTCCACCACCAGTAGCACAATCTTTTTTGGATCTGCATATCCAGCCTTCAAATCGTTCAAAAGCGTCTGTGGCGTCATGAAGAACACTCTCTTTTCCTTCCACTCTTCAGCCCTTAAGCCTGTTTGGACGCCTCCCGTGAGCATCGTGGTGTGTGAGCGGGGTATGCCGGCAATCTTGAAGCATGCCTCAACTTGCTGGGCTACCAGAGGTTTCGTGGGGGCGACAAAGACAATCTGAGAGTCGATTGTCCATCGGAACCAGTTGAGAATGATAGTCGCAGCAATAAAAGTCTTACCAAGACCCGTAGGGAGAGCAACCAATAAATTATGGAAGAGACCTCTTTGGACAATGTTGAACTGATAGTCTCGAATAGCACCCAAGTTTGTCGGATAAACCCATGTTTTGATGGCCTCCGGGTCCAGCTTGTGGTGAGTTGGAGGCTCTGCTTTCTGGTCAGCGATGAAGCTGTAACGCTTGTTTACCTGAGACTGCGATGCACGATTGTTGGCGCTAACGGATCCGAACAGTGTCGTCTGTCGTAGGCCTGTCTGAGGTGCCATGGGACGCTTGCGAGAACTGCCGGTTTCAGACTCAGCGTGCTTCTGTGGAGACGAGGACGAAGAAGCGAATGCATCAGACGGAAGGTCGGCTAAGTCTTGTGTGTAGTCATACCCAGGAATCACAGCACCCCCCGTACGTTCGGTTAGAAGTGGTAATTGAGGAGACTCGTCCAAGTCGATGGTCGAATCGAACAGATCTGGAGATGGTGGTGCTTGCAGTGCTGGTCGAGACGAAATCGACCTTCTACCTGGCAAAGGAACGATTTTGGTTGCACTTGATTCGGGCCCCTGGACCGGCCCAGGCGGTTTGTGTACGCCTATGGTGGTGGTTTGCTTTGCCCATATTGCACCTCTTGGCTTCCAGGGCGGCGAGTGTTCCTGTGGCGGCTGCGTATAAAAGACGTCTGGCAGGTCTATATGTGTAGTTGGAATGTGGATGCGTTCCTGACGTTTATTGGCTACTGTGGCTTTTGTAGGTGAAGCAAAATCGGTTTCAGAAAGCTCATTTTCGCAAGACGAGGATGTCGCTTTTTCCCTACGACTCGAGGAAGCGGCCTTGCGAGGGGGCGACAGGTTTTTGCAATCTGGTTCGGACAATGCGTGACCATCTTCTTGACTGCTATCCCCCCCTTCGTCAGGAGACACAAAAGGGCCTTTGCGACGGCTGGTTTGTGCTCTGTTGGAATTGGAGGCTGCTCGCTTGACGGACCGTGGCGAAGGCCGGAATGCACGAGCAGTCTCCTCTTCGGCCTGGGTGGCGACGTTCAGGAACTCGGTATCCTCAAACCCATCGCCGTAGTCGTCGCTGTCACTGTCATCCATGGTGGTTGACGGCCAAGGCAGCACGGGTTGACAGTGGCGTTGGGGTAAAAGGCACGACGCGTCAGTGTCTAGCGCGTGCTGGTAAGATGAATGAGGAAAGGCAGGCCGGCCCCTGCAACGGCCGCGGTTTCCCACTTGTAGGGTTCTACCGACATGCATTCGTATCGCGCTGTCGGGCCGACGGCCGATGCCCACCTCGGCATAGCGCAAGCTAATAACAGGGCTACAAGGGCGTGACTTGCTCTACCCCTATGTAATAACTGGCTTTGCTTAGGCACAATAAAAGCTAGGCTTGCTGCCCCAGATTTCTCCTTGCACACGCCCACACTCGTTTCTTTTTGGCTGTACATACACACTGCTCCAGCATCCACGCTCGCTAATTGCTACCTATTCATACTAATTTACGCCACACGCAACCACACGACACAATGAAGTACTCTACCGTCCTCCTTTTCGCCATGGGCGCCTCGGCCCAGAGCATCACCAGCGCCTCCGGATCCTCCGCACCCATGGCGACTGGGCTCTCATCCGCCGTCCAGTGTGCTATGGCTTGCGAGGCAGGCGACGTTAACTGCCAGGCCGCATGCCTGGGCAACGCTCGCCCCAACGCTTCCCAGGTCATCGAGACCAACGATTGCGTCGCCAAGTGCGACCAGGGCGATGGCTCTCCTGCCGCCACTCAGGCCTACTCCAAGTGTGTCGACACTTGCATCAACAACCACTTCCCCAGCAGCCAGACGGTCTTCGTCGACAGCCCTGCCGGTGCTGGTGCCGCTGCTCCCAGCAACGCTCCTTCCAGCAACGGCGCTGCTGGTACCAACGGTGGTATCGGCGCCAACACTGCTAGGCCCACTGCTACTGGAGGTATGTTGCAAAACACCTGTTATCCTGCCTGTGACGATCATCTGCTAACCGTATACTAGGATCTCAGTCCCCATCTGGCTCTGCCTCTGGCTCTGCCTCTGGATCTGCTGGCCAGCCTTCGTCTACGGCCGCAGCTGGCGCAGCCGACAAGACCTCTGTCCAATTCTTCGGTGCTGGTCTTGCCGGTCTCCTGGCTGTTTTCGCTTTGTAAACGGGGTGACGCGCTACGCTTTGCAATGGTCGCATGTTTCTCAAACGTATGGACGATCAAGGTGATCAGGGCGATTGCCCGGGTCGAGGTCTAATGCGAGCATAGTCATTTTGTCTGTTTGATAAACCAACCACTCAAAATGCTGTTTTTGTAGTAATATAATTGATGGTCGGCTGTTGATTGCGATTGTGCCTGGCGTAGTTGAATCACAATCTTCCTTCTCCACATGTGCCCGACTGCGTGAGCTTGGGTGAAATCGGGTCGTCGCGTGGACGGGGATCCACTCTGGGGCTACTAGCCCAGCTAATAACATGTCCGTGGCCCGTGCGTCAATGCAGGTCAGACCGGCATCATCTCGGGCATGGACACACACACACATGTCACAAGAAGCCCCCATCTAGACCGTGAGCTAAGTAGTGCCCCATTTACCTCGAAAGAAAGAAAGAAAAGGGTTGACTGCTCGAATATCGTCAACAGGGCGACGAGAAGACGATGCTTGTTCGTGTTTTTTTTTTGGTTTTGGGACGATGAGATTGCCTGTGGTCATCTGATGTCAGAATCGTAGTGGGTGGTGGAGACGGCCTTGTCCGCGTCTTTTGAGTGGCGGCCATACCCCGGCAGAAAGCAAGTTATTGGGCAGACCTGGTCGTGTGCATAAAACGTCAAAACTCTTTGCCGCAGGCCCAGTCTTGGACCAGAGAGGTTGTTCTCGTATACCATATTTGTTCATGCAGAGTGCGGGTTGTGGGCTGAGGTGTGAAGAAATCAGGGCCTGGATAGAACAACGGAAAAGGAGAAGCGAGCGCGCGCGCCACACATTGAGTACATGTCCGAAAGTCGCTCGTCAAGTGGGAACGAGGCTCCGTCAGCCTTTTGGTCGACAGTGTCTGATAGGATCAGTAAAGCGGCTATTGGAGATTGCGTATCTCCGATCTGTTAGTTTGGCTAGTAGACGTCTACTTGCACTCGCAGCGATCGTTTTGCCACATGGCTTTGAAATTGACGATGCTCTCCTCGAGGCTGGTTCTGCACCCATTGGGCACCCTGCCGCAAAACTCTTTGGCGTCACCGAGACCACCGGAGTGTCTTCCGTTGTCCAACGTTGCTGCTGCCTGCTTGTTCTGCTCATAGCAAAGAAAACATATCAAGTCACACTATGCCTATTCCAGGAGTTGGGACGGATGATTCTTTTGCCATCGTCCTGATCTGCCCCTGAGGGCCTGTTGGTAATATCCACAGCCCAGAGCCTATTTGCCACCCGTACACATTGTCCTTGACCCTGGAACGACGCAGCCAAACATGGCACAATACATGTTGTTCTGTAAGAAGACATGTTGTCCTTTGCGATATTTGGTTGCAGCTTGAATTTTCCCATCTCTTTGGATAGGCTTGCCAAGGCCACAAAACTGGCTTCTAATTCATCATGTATGGCTGTCGCAGTGGGCTCATGACCATGAGGCTTCCGAATACGGCCATGCCGATTCTATCTGCTTCCATTTCAACCGGGACGCTGTCCATACGTCCACACATGTTTTCCATGGTTAGTATCACTCCGAGCCACTCTCAAGTCGGTGTCGCCCACACAGGGGAAGTAGTTGCACATTATAATGTTGTCCCCGTGGTTAAAGCTGCCAGCAACTGGAGGCGCCTGATGGTGGGATCACCCTTGTAAGGCCGACTACGTGTTCCGTAAGCAATCGGGGCACGTTAATCCGAAGCTCTGCTGAATTTTGGCAACGGTCGTCTTGACAGGTGTCGCAAACAGACGCACATGCGGTTGGGCATGAGCAAGCGTTGACAGTGGCACAATAAGTTTATGCTGACATAGTTCTGCCTTGTTGGATGCTTGAGGAGAAAACGGGCACAGGCCCACGGCTAGATTGCACCCTGGCCACCGTCTGTGTCGGGAGTGGGTGGGCGGCAGTACTGTGTAGTCACAAAGCCAGAGTCGGTAACGATCTGGGGTTTTCCGGGCCAGGCGGGCGAATGAGGAGCGGGCAGTGTGCCGCTGATGAGGATTCGTTGGCGTGCGGCTGGTGTTTCGAAGGGGGCGGCCAGGGCCCTGCCTACTCTAGTGATGCTGCTGGGTAATCCCGCGAACCGAACGGCTGCATCACCGCTTCGCAGACAGACGTGCGACACAACCACGAGCGCTCCAAACACGCACCCTCAACACAACGCAGGCTGGAAATGGACATGGTCGGGCCGTCTGAGACCGGACTGATGTGGCCCGAGGCAGTGGTTGTGTGTAAGAGAGTCATAGGCGAGCAAGCTTAGTAGGCCGGCCAGGGCCGCGGAAGACATTGTTAGCAATCCACAAGAGCGGCGCGCCATGAGTTTGGCCGTCGCGTGAGCAGCAGGCGCTCGACAGCAACTTGGCCAGCAAGTGTGACGATGGACGTGTGTCGTGGAAGATGCGGCATGCCCATCCACGACTCTGTCGAACGAGCTGCGAGATGTCGTTGGACCCCTGTCGAGCGCTAAATCTATTTAGTACGTAGACCACCATACATCGCCTCCTTCAACCTTCCTCAGTGTGCCCACGCCGCGCACACGGCGCTCATTGTGAGCTCCAGCGCCGTATCAGACCATGGGGCGCATGTGTCGGATGGGGCGGGCAGGCTGTCGTGTCCGGACAGACGGCTACTAGGCAGTGTGCCTGCACTGTCGCCATGGTGCAGACTGGCCATGTGCGCGGCACCACGACTGAGACAGCTGGGAGAACTTGCCAAATAGCAGAGATAGTCGCCGTAGGAGCGGGGCGTTGGCTATGAGCAGCAGACAGGGGTAGGGGAGATCGTGGGTTGACGAAGCGTGTGAACATGAACGACGCAAAAAAAAAATCCCCCCATCAAAAAGACGAGACTGTCGACGGAGGCCCAGGGGCGGCAGAACAGCAGCAGACGAAGCGAAGCGGGCACGACGGGGGCATGAGAGCGTGTTGGCGCTGCGGCGAGGGTGCTGTTGCGAGCAAGCACCGATGAGAAAGAGAGATATGCGTAAGAAAGAACTAGGTCCACGGACATAGCCTTGGGCCTTGCTTGGCACCGTTAGACCCATACTACAGCGAGTCTATCCCGCCCTTGCCATCTCTCAACTCCTTCAACCACTGCTCCCTTCTCCACTGCCTTCAGCCCTCCGCCTCGCTTTCTCCCGCCAGATCGTGAAACAATACCTGGTTTCGCCATCGGCCCCATCAGGGCAAGCGTCCACCATCTCCAAATTGGCTGCCTTGAACCCACTGCCCACCAAGTTCGTGTGTATGCGCTCATGGGCATTCTCATGCTGCGTTGATATCCCTACTTGACGGGCTTTTCTGCACCAACAACCCCGGCGACAGCCCGCGCCTGCTTTGAGAGGGTTCCACGCCGGCCTTTGGCCCATTGCTTGTATCAAGTCTGCTGCCCCGTGCAAGACTGGCCATGGCCGACGCAAAGACGGACGGGGGCGAGGCTCCGTCCTCGACGACCGGAGGCCTGTCTAATGCCCCATCACCGCGCAACGGAGAGGACGCGCCCAACAGTCTGCAGCCTCGACCCGGCGCTGCGTCCGACGTAGCGCCTTCAAAATCCACCAGCAGGGCTTCTTCCACCCGGAACTCGACACCCGCTGCTTCTCTCGAGGTGCGCCAACATGCACCGGACGCCGACGACGCGTCTTCAGCCATGGACGACGTGCAGCCTTGCCTGGAAGCGGCCAATGGTGCCTCTAGCAAAACGAAAGCACCATCCAGAGAGGCTGAGCAAAATGGCGAGGCAGCGGCAGCATCATCATCGTCATCATCGTATGGCACGCGCTCGCGAGGCCGCCCAGGCCGGTCGCGACCCAACTATGCAGAGGACGCCGAAATGGACTTTGAAGTGCCAGCTGCATCTGCGAATGGCAACGTGTCGGATCCACCGTCGCGTAGCTCCGTGGCTCCCGACAGCGGGCATGCTTCGAGTGTGAGTGCAAAGAAAGGTTCCGGGCCTGCACAAGGCAATGGGTCGTGGGGTAATTCCGGCTCCAACACCAAGGACAGCGCGGCGAATCCCACTGCCCCCAGCACCTCAGCCACGGCTGCATCGACTCAGTCTAGCACGCCGCAGCCTCAGCCCCCAACAAAACGGCGCAAGAACGCTGCTACCAGTGCCGCAAATGGTAGTCACGCAAGTGCCACCGCGCCAAGCCAGGCAGGGGCGAAGCGCGGCAGTCACGCCGGCACCATGGCAGCCGCCAGCAGCGCGCGAGAGTCCAACATGATGACTTTTGAGAACACGGCTGCCATGCTCCAAAACGGCCGCCTCGAGGCTGACGATGGCCAGACCGTGTCGGTCAATGGTAAGTTGTGTTTTGCCTGGGCTGCAGCTGACGGTCGCTCCGTTACGCCAGCCACGGCCTGCGGGTTGAGTAATGCATTCTAATTGGGCGTCCAGATCAAGTGTACCTTGTGTGCGAGCCGCCCGGCGAGCCCTATTACCTCTGCCGGGTCATGGAGTTCATCCACGTCGACAACGACCCCAAGAAGCGCGTCGAGTCTCTGCGCGTCAACTGGTTCTATCGCCCGCGAGACGTGCAGCGCTACAACAATGACACCCGTCTTGTCTATGCGACGATGCACTCGGACCTTTGCCCCATTGCCTCCCTCCGGGGCAAATGCCAGATCCTGCATCGCAGCGAGATTGGCGACCTGGACGAGTACCGCAAGACCAAGGACAGTTTCTGGTTCAACCAAGTCTTTGACCGCTTCATCCATCGCTGGTACGACGTCATCCCCGTCTCCTCGGTCATCAACGTCCCGGACAAGGTCAAGAAGGCGCTCGACGAACGATGGAAGTACATTTGTCTCGAGACCAGTCGCGTCAAAGAATTGACCAGCGCCGTCAAGAGCTGCAAGCGTTGTATTGGATATTGCGCAGCGTACGTCTTTGATTCTCCTATCCACGTGACGACGCTAACTTGATTAGGAATGACTCGGTTGAATGTGCAGTATGCCACAACACATATCACATGAATTGTGTTCGCCCACCGCTGCTGAAGAAGCCATCCCGTGGTTTTGCTTGGGCTTGCGGGCCATGCAGCAGGGCTCAAGAGAAGAAGCTAGAGGCGCGCTTGGGCACCACCAATGAAGATGCTGAAGAAGAAGAGGTAATAGACGAGGACGAGGAGGAGGCCGGCGTCGACACCAATGCACCAAGCCCGGATCCTGATTCGCAAATCGACACTCATCCCGCCACGCAGGCAGAGATCGCTCTTGCCAAGATGTGGCCTATGCGGTACCTTGGCATTCACTGCCGGGTAGAGGACGCACTGCAGTACGATGATCGAGCAATCTATCCCCGTGCCAGTTCACGGCTAGGTCCCCGACACCAGGCTAACGTCAATGTCTGGCACGGGCACCCCGTCGAGTTTGTCAAGCCTGCAGAGATTAAGAGGCGATATGTCAAGGCAGCAGGCAACAAGAAAGAAGGCAAGCTATCCAAAGAAACCGTCGCTGCAATCGAAGCCGACAAGGCGGAGAAGGCTAAGCGCCCCAAATGGGTCATGGATGAGCCTCCTGGCTATGTTCGCCGTGGTGAAGACTTGCCGAACAAGGACCCCAAATGTACTGCGGAGCTGATTTTCAAGATGCCTCCTTTGGGAGTGCATTCGACACGCGGAGAAGACAATGCCCCAACTGTCACCGAAGAGCAAGTCGAGGCTTACATGGACCGAGCGAAAGCCTTGGCCAAGTCGCACGTTGGAGTCGAGCCCTACAACACAAATTTCTTGGACAAGTGCTTGGCTCTCTTCACTAAGCATCAATACGACGCCGATGCTGCTTTGAAGCACGTCAAGAAGATTGACAAGCGGAGAGATCTTAGGGAGCCCGAGCTTACCAAGGACGAAGAAAAGAAGTGGAACGAGGGGGTCGCAAAGTACGGCTCGGAGATCAGGCTCGTCCGCCAGCACACCAGCAAAACCATGTTCTACGGAGACGCCGTACGCTACTACTACATGTGGAAGAAGACACCGAAAGGAAGAGAAATTTGGGGCTCATACAGCAGTCGAAAAGGTCGGACCAAGAAGGTGGAGCCTGACGCACAGGCTCGTCTCGTTGATGATGTTGCAGACGACCAAGACGATTCAGCATTTGACAGTGCCAAGGCCATCCAGCGCAAGCGAGTTTTCCAGTGCAAGTTCTGCGCAGTTCGGCATTCTCGACAATGGAGACGGGCTCCAGGCGTGACTTCTGGCCAGATGGTACCGCCTGATGGCCGTTCCAAGGACAAGACTGGGTTCCTGATTGCGCTTTGTCTACGCTGTGCAAACTTGTGGCGTAAGTACGCAGTGACATGGGAAAATGTTGATGAGATTGCCAAAAAGGTTGCGCAAGGCGGAGGAAAGGCTTGGAAGAGACGTATCGACGAAGAGCTCCTGCGCGAGGTCTACGCTGCACAGTCAGATCCCAGTTCGAAGAATGCTACTCCCGAGTATATCGAGCTCCCAGCTGCCACAGCCCCGCCAGTTGCAGAGCCACCGAAGAAGAAGCAGAAAACGGTGGCTGCTGTGAATGGAGACAGTGGAATGTCGACGCCAGTCAGCGAACCTGTTCCCAAGAAGGAGAAAAAGGAGAAGCCTGCCCCAGTGGTCAAAGCGCCTACTCCTCCTCCAGTCCCGTCGCCTCCAAAGTATCGAGCTTTGCCCTGCGCTGTGTGTCGATCAGCAGAAGGCACACGCCTGGAATGTGCGGCTTGCAAGATGACGGTCCACAAGGCCTGCTACGGTGTTGAGGAAACACGACAAGCCAACAAGTGGTACTGTGATCCATGCAAGAACGACAAGAAGGAAAGCGTCTCATATGTAAGTGAAATGTGCTACATTGACAGAACTATACTAATGCACCCCCAGACGTACGAATGCGTTCTATGCCCTCAGAAAGATACCGAACAGGAGTTTTATGAGCAACCAAAGGTTACGCACAAGAAAAAGACTGACCGCGATCGGGAGAAGGAGCGGCTAGAAAAGGAGCTTGTCGACAAGGCCAGGGAGGAATATCGTCTTCGGCAGCAGGAGAAAGGCCGACCGCTTGTTCCCCGTGAGCCGCTCAAGCGAACCGCTGACAACAACTGGGTACACGTGTACTGTGCCCTCTGGCACGCTGAGATCAAATTCAGCAACGCGACCCGCCTGGATATGGTCGAGGGCATCGGAGCGCCAACGCTTCGATACGACGCAGTGTGCAAGCTGTGCAAAACGACCAAGGGTGCATGCACATCGTGTCTGCAATGCCACGCAACATTCCACGTTGGCTGTGCTCACAACCATGGCTACATACTCGGCTTCGACATGACCCCGGTCAAGGTCTCGCGCAGAGACGCAGTACCCACTGTGACTATGAACGGGGAAACCGGAACCCTGATTGCGGCCATTTGGTGCAAGGAGCATACTCCCAAGACGATTGTCCATCCCATGAACGAGGAAGTGGAAGGAACCGAACTGATTGCGCTCCAACTCTTTGCTCGCGAATTCAAGCAGGCTGATCTTACCCTAACGGGCACAGCACGCAAGGCCAATCTCGTTGATCAGTCAACACGCATCGCCCCACAGGCTGTGCAGGCACCAACTAACCGCAGAGCATCCGCGGTCACGGCTCCTACTCCCACTTCTGCACGAGGACGACAATCGAATGCAGGCACATCTGTCAAGGAAGAGCCAAGTGAGCCACCCGTGTACAAGTCTGAGCGCAGGTGCGTACGCTGCAAGATTGAAGCTAGTCCGCGATGGTGGAAGGTGGATGGGGAGGTGACGGCAGGACAAGTTTCTCGGGTTGTGGATGGCCCGCTGGACATGGAGAGTGCTGTGGATCTGAGCGGCCATATGGAGAGGAAGCCCCTTGTCGAGGAGGGCAAAATCGTCAATGGCAACGGTAGCGAAGACCATGTCATGTCGGACGCCCCAGCTGTTGCTTCGCCTAAAAGCAAGAGCCTGCGCTTGGACACCAGAGGGGCAGTTGCTTCGTCTGGTGCCCATCTATGTCAAAAATGCCATTGGAAGAGGAAGAACGGGACGGATGAAGAGGAAGAGGAGCGAGCGAGGTCCGTCTCGATATTCAAAGAAGCGCCGCAGCAGTACCCCCTGCCTGCAGCGCAGATTCCACAGTATGCGCCGCCACCACCACCACCACCACCACCTGCGCTGGCTGGTACATGGACACTGCCCGGTGGCCCGCCAAACCAACCGCCTCCACTGCCGTCATGGCACAGTGGTGTACCGCCTGGACCTGGCCACCACCTACCCAATGGCACTGGGTACGTACCCCCACCGCTACCAGCTCCATCAGTAGGCCACAATGCTCCTTACCACGCCCCGTACCCGCCTCAGCCGAATGGATACGCGGCATTTTCGGGTGCGCCGATGCATTCGGCGATTGTAGCAGCAGGCCTTCGTCCACCGTATTCGGGGCCGCCTATTAGCGGACCACCGCAGCTGCACCACGGCAACGGCTCTATGCTGGTGAATGGTGCGATGCCGTCGCCTAGGACAATACCGTACTCGCCCACGCATCATCACGCACACCCTGCCTCACGCGAAAGCGCATTCATTGCACCTCCGCCTCCTGCAGTAGCGCAATACCCGGGGATCCATGGTGGTCCTGCAGCTGGCAGGCCGGCTACCCCTATGGACGCGGTGATGCGGGATGCTCCGGTGGTAACATCGGCGCCAACTGAACGGGCAAGCACGGGGGCAAGTGCCAGTCCATCACTTCGCAACTTGCTGCATTAGACTTTTGCTTACTCTACGTTGATGTAATTGTACACCACTGGTTTTGACTCTCTTTTTTTTATTTTTCTTCCTTCTTTCTTTCTTTCTTTTCCTCTTCCTTTTCTCTCTGACTTTGCTTGTGTCTATTATGCTTAAAGCATAAGATCGGAGTCGATGCCCGTTAGCATTTTCAGCATGGAGTGTATGGATACATATAGTCGGCGATGCAGTACTTGGGATTGCGAAACCAGACAAGAGATTTAGGGGCGAGGCGAGGCGAGGCAAGACACAGACAGGGTTAACAGTTGCATGTGATGGGGGCATTGCTGGGTCTGCGACTTTTGGGCTTCGGGCGTTTGGTGACATTATACCACAACGTCTTTCTCGGTCAATGTTTGTCATTGTTTGTTTTGTGTGAGGCTCCCGGCGGAGGCGGAGGGTAGCAGGTAGCGGTAGCAGGTAGCGGTAGCAGGTAGCGGTAGCAGGTAGCGGTAGCAGGTAGCGGTTGCAGGATAGCGTCTATGATTCATTGTCGGCGAGCCAAGAAGGACGGACATGCACCTGGCTGGTTGAGCGTGGCTAACGCGCGCACCGAGGAAAACATGTTTCAATAACGACTACTCGGCCTCAACAAGTGTCGCGGCACGGTTTGGATGCTTACTTTTTCGCAATAAATGGCGCCACAGCCACAGCGTGATGATGCTTTACGAGGCTGATGTGAGGAGCCCAGATGCCGTAAGCACAAGGGCAGCGGGCTCGGCGCCAGTAGGACAAGCTGACGTATGCCAGTGGCAGTCATATGGGCGACAATGACAATAAGCTTTCTGGGGCTGGAGCACGCACGCACACGCCAGTCCTGCAAGGGGAAGACGGTTCCTTGGCCCGGCCCACGCCACGCCACGCCACGCCACGCCACGCCAATCCGCGCGGCCACCGTCCGCCGTCCCTTGCATGTCTCCCCCTCCACCATCCCGGCCTCCTCTCTTCCCCAACCTCGACCACCTCTCACCAGCCACACCACCCTCCATCTCCGCTTGCTTTCTTTTTCTTTCCTTGTCGTCTCTCCGCTCGCTCCCCCAATCGCGCACGTATATTATCAGCTTTTCCGGTACCCTCATTCCCGTCGCTTAATCTGCTGCATCCTGTCACCCCTCCTCCAGAGCCGACGTTGGCTGCCTGCCTGCTGCAAACTTGAAACCGCCACACACGCACGCCACACACGAGTGAAACACTGCCCGTTGCTAAACCCTCTCCCAGACGCGATACACACACAATCCCCGCGGCATCTCGCGTGACCGAAGGCGAGCCAACCGTGAGTTTGAGTGGTGCAGCTTGTTCCCGCCTTGCTACCCGCTCAGACGGGCTCCATATCATCCTTCCGGCCCTGCGCGGCAACCCGCTTTCGCGCCCTCTTATCACCACCCTACGACTCGCCATTTCTGCTTCCCCACGTTCCCCCTTACACTGTTATTGTTATTATTTTTTTCTCTTGGGGATTCCCTCCTCGTACATCCTAGTCATCTCCGCTTTCCATATCTGATTACTGGGCTGTTCGTCATTTTTCCATTGTTTGCATTGGTTTGGATCAATATACCCGGGAGACGTGTCTGCTTGCAGAATTGGAAATCTGCATACACACACATATACACATTCGCACATACAGCCATGGTTCTGCTAAAGAGGTATTACTGCGCCGAGACAGTGGAGGGCGATACGGAATGTTTTGTCGAAGACGGGTTCTGGTACACAGAGGTACGTCTTGCATTGCACTTGTTGGCAATATCGGCAAAAGGAGAAGGAAAAACTAACTTTGAGATTAACAGAGAGGCATCATCATCAAATGGATCGTCTTCGCCCTCTTCTTCACCATATTCTTTGGCTGGTTCGTCTGCGGCCACATCCACGCAAAGAGTCGGTTACGAAAGGGTCTGCCGCTACTGCCGTATCACCGCGTACGTTCCTTCCCCGTTCCACGTGTCACGTAACGTGTAGCATGTACTGATAATCATCTAGTTCCTCATTTCCTACTCGGAGCGCCAACGCCACGGTCAAGCGCCCCAAAACCACTTCACCTTTTATCAGACACAAAACCCTTACGCCCCTAACAACGGCGCAAATCCCCAGTACGCGCAGCGTCAAGACGGCGCGTGGTCAGAGCCCCCGCCACTGTACCAAAACAACGACGCGCCCCCTCAGTATTTCGCACCGCAGGGCCCTGCAAAGCCGAACCAGTATGCCATGGAAATGGGCCAGTATGCCGGTCCGCCGATGGCATCAGGGCCCCAACAGAACGGGGTGGTAGGCGGTGCTCCCACGTCAGATGTCGAGCAAGGGCAAGCATCATCGCAGCAATTACCGCCCCGACCAGCTCAAGCAAAGATTATGGGTGTCTTGGGCCGACTTCGACGGTAGAGCTGACTGCCCCTGTGGAGAGAAAGCAAAAACAAAAAACCACGCCTAAAAATATGAAAGTTTCTTCTATCCATTGTATAAGAAAATATGCTATTTTGAGAGAATTCAGAGAGAGAGAGTGTGTGTGTGTGTGACTGGATCATGCCCCGTGTATTCTTTTTTTTTGAGAAGGGGGATAGTCTTTATACAAAAAGGACGACGAATGTAATCAAAAGAGGAGGTGGGGGGGGGGGGGG
>JALPSE010000463.1:0-20764 GCA_030558545.1 Bipolaris gigantea | reverse complement strand
CCACACACACACACACACACACACACACACACACACACACACACAATCCCCACAACCACGCACCAAAAAGCCCCGTCTCCACACGTGCACGAGACGTCAACGGCGTCGGATGGCGTGGCTGGGTGTGCGCATGTGTGCTTGTCAAGGGGAAGGAGGATTTGACAGGCTTTTTTTCGCACCAACGTCACCGGGACGTGTGCCTAGCCATCCGCATCCACATTCGACTCGCGGCACAAGTGGCGGCGCCATAGCCCCGTCCACCCTCCGCTCACGCCTCACTTTGTTCTTTGCGCCTCAGTCGATCGGAAAGGTCGGAAATAAAACACCAACTAGGCTAGCCCACCAAAACGGGCCCTTAGCACAGCCAAATATCAGCACTACCACCGTGGTATTTTACTGCTGGATTACTCCTTATATGGCTATATCTTCAGTAGTAGCGGATTCCTCCAAATGCGCTTAGCGACAGCTAAGCTAGGATTAGCGTGCTTAATCCTACTCATGCTCCAAGCAAGCGTGTATACCCGTAGCATAACCCTATAGCGCGGAGCTATATTTATAGCCTTTTACTATTATTCCTTCGAGTGGATACGACACTCTATCAAACGATATCTACCTGTCAAGGTACAGCTTCACAATGCTGCTATAAAACCTAGCATTATTAGCCGTCTATGAAAGCTGTGTTTTGACTATTGTTCTAGCCGGTTTTACACCCTGGGCGATGAGGCGCGTGGATTTCCCACTTTTCTGATCGACCGAGAGACTCGTACCCTGCGCTTGGTCGCACCTGCACCCGCCGACTCTCCTTCACCAAGGCAGTATCTATGTATTCATCGGTAGGTCTTGGTCTGGGCTTGTGTGTAGAGTTCTAGTAGTACCAACAAGTGCCACTACTGCTACGACGACTTACCATGGCAGGAGCTACTCAGGCAGAGTTTCATATGCTTTTGCACCCATCCTTCCTTCCCCATCCATTCATCTCCATGCACACGTTGCCACATGCCCAGCGACTCACACAAATCTAAATACAACATAGATACAGCTAAAGAAAACATGTCGGCGTCGTTACCCTCAACACACCTATGCATGGCACTTTGCACTCGCCTGCATCTTCCTGAGCACCTCGCGGTGTGCATCCCGCATGTGCCCACTGCGCATCATGCTGTCCATCTGGCTTGCTCGCTGCTGCTGCACCATCTCGCGTTGCTGCTTCTCCAGCTCCTTTTGCCGCCGCTCCAATAGCAGCGCCGCCCGCTGCTGCTCGATAATGTACGTAGTCGATGTTTGTGCTGGCGTCGCATCGCGTATCGAGTCGCGCCACCCAGCATAGAGCTGCTCACGCTTGGAATTCGACTGGGCGCTGTTTGTACGCTGTGGCTGGTGCGAGTCGAAGCCGGGCGGTGCCCCTTTGCCCGCCCACTCTTTCTTCTGCCACTTTTGGGACGCTGATGGCGGTGCCCGTCGAGGCATTGCCAAGGCTGCGGCCGCCTCAAAGGGGAGCTGGCGAGTGGATGACTGGCGCTTCAGCATCTGCCGACGCTGTGCCAACGTCATGTCCTCGCCCTCGCCCTCGCCCTCAACCTGATCCTCGCCACGGCCCAAAAGCAAGTGCCCGCGCGAAGAATTTCGCTTCACCAGAGCAGACGCTCGGCTCTTGAGCAGGCTTTCTCTTTTGCTCATCAGCGTATTCGCCGGTAGTGAGGCAAGCACAGTAGGCCTGGATTTCGAGCTGGCCCGCGAAAGAACGGCTGCAGGCGGAGAGCGCGTGTACATGCGTGCATCGCCAAGCGACTCCTGCGACAAGGCCAAACTGTCTCGCTCAGGTCCACTGCTGCTGTTGCGTGGCATCCGGCTGCCATTCGACACCCGCCTCGAGTGCCGCTGGTTTCCCTTGAGTGGCGCTGCTAGCTCCTCGCTGACGGGCGCTGCCTTCTCCTCGCTTCCGTTTGGCAGCATCATTCCCGGCGACGAAGGTCGGAAAATGTCCTCGTAATCCGGCTTCTCCGCTGCTTCAAGGTGCTTGGCCCATTCGTTGGTCCGATACGATAGAGCTACTTTGGACATGCTCTCGGGCAACGCACCCTCCCGCAGCACACTGACACGTCGCGTCTCTGGCTCGGTATGCGAGCTGAGAGAAGCCGCATCCGACTGTGTACCCTTGGACTGCCGGTCCACGCTACTCGGCTTGGAACTAAACACGGCTGTGTCTCTCCTCACGGCAGCGTTTGCCGCACCCGACTGCCCCGAGTCGGTGCTCGGAGTGAGAGGTTGCCGTGTGCCAGCCCAGGACTGCTTGTCGTGCGCCCTTGTCGTCTCGTTGCCGGTAGTTGACTCTTCGCTCGTACCCATGTCACCACTGGCTTTTGTTGCATGGCCGGCGTCGACAAAGGGATTGTCTTCTGTTCCAATAGGTGATTGTACAGGAGAAAGCTCGCGTATGGATAGCTGGTCGTTGTCGTCGTCCAAGGTGGCAGCAACAGACGAAGCACCGTCGTCGTTCACATCCCGAGTTGCAAACACTGTCTCTTGAGAAGCTGCCAGGTCGCGAGAGATGTGCTGCCTCATTGCCGACACGTCCGACACGCGTTTGCTCACGGCTGGACGCTCGGTCATGTCAGCTTCAGTCTCGGGCATAGCAGAGACCGACGAGTTGTCGTCGTTGCTGTGCCCATCTTCTTCTGTGGGTACCTTGAACGGGAGCGGGACGACGGTAGGTGGTGGAGGTATTGTTGATGAAGTCCGGCCTTCCCTTTCGACCATTTGCGGTTGTGCGATTTTCTCTGGCCTACCTGGCAATGTCTTCTCGCCATCAACTCCAGGAGTCGCAACTTCCCGGGTCTCGACTACCGGGTTACCTTTGGCGTCAATTGCTTGGATTCCCTCGTCGTTGACAATGCCGACAGTGACTGTGCCTCCTAGTGCCTTGCTCGTTCTAGCAGCTGGAACAAGGTTTTCGCTGCTGTCAACTTCCTTTGCTTCTAAGCTGGTGGACTTTTTGGGACTTGTGACCGATGATCGGGGGCTAGAAGCAGGTAAATTCTTCTCGCCGTAAGCTGCTTCCCACTGAGCGCGTTCCTTTTGGAATGCATCCTCAATCGTACGGCCTCGTTCTTCTTCTTCACGAGCCAAGTCCTGCTGCCTCTCAAGTTGCTGCGCAGCGTCGTTGGCACGATGCTCTTGAATCATCTTCCAGACACGCAATTGAGAAATGATTCCAGCAACAGCTATGATGATGACGCCGGCTAGTTCAGCCTTCATGTTTTTCGTCACGGGATACGTGTTGGTGTCCAAAGGAAAGGTGGAGTCGTTGAGAGCTGCACATGTTAGCAGCGCTTACAAGGCATTGGGCTTGCACATACCCCAGAGATAGAGCCAAAACTCCTTCCAACCAGCGCCTGCCAGACAGTCTATTCCAAGCACCGACGCGGTTGCGCCCGAGAATGCGATTGATGCAATGAGGCCGTAATTGCGGGTGTAGCGGCTAAAGGAAAGTGACCAGCCAGCCGCCGCCATGCAGCCGATGAAAATGGCCCGGCCTGTGCTTGAACTGATCAGGCCACCGTCCTTGAGGCTGAGGAACCACATACTGAGGCAGAAGCCGCCGAGCAGGCAGCCAAAGCCCTCAGTCATGTCCACAAAGACCAGCGAGAGTACGCCGAAGATGATGCCCGTGAAAAAGGCTGCGACAAAGAAGGCGCCCTGGATGGCATCCGAGACAGGTGGATTCATGAGGTAAATGATAAGAACCGTGACAGCAAGTGCAGACAGGTAAGCTGCAGATCCGAAGACATACACCCTACTATCTGTTAGTTTGACTCTGTTGGCCAATGCTTCCAACTTACATCTTCTTCTTGATCCCGATGATACCATATACGGAACCAGATACTAGTAAAATCACACCAGTGATTCCCATTGCTGGGGTGAGCTTGGGGTAAATGGGTAGTGGGCTTTGCTTGTTAGCTACAACCGGTTGTTAGTTTCGACACTCTGACTTGTGCAACAATTGGACTCACCCGCAGGACTAGAAGGTACAGGCTCGTCAGAGGAAGCTGTCGAGGGAACCTCGGTTTGGGTGGTTGCCGAGGCTGAAGGCTTCGCAGAAGAAGGTACGGCAGATGACGTGCCATTGGACTCGATCCGTGAAGATGCTCTTGCAGAAGGCGTGGGCTCAGGCGTCGATGTGATTGAGGCTTGCCGCGAAGCGCTGTCTCGTGTTGTAGAAGGGGTCGATTCTTGTGAAGAATTGTCATCTTGCCGGCGCACGGCAGCATGAGGCGCTGCAGCTGTCGATTGAAGACAGACCAGCAGCGCAAGACATATTAAAAGAAAGCGGTAAGAAAAGCGCATGGTGGCGGTACACAGAGTTGACGTGCCCTAGCAGCAGCAACAGCAGCAGCAGACAACTGCCATAGAAAGATTAAAAAATTACCTTGCCCAAAGAAGACAACAGATGATTTCCGCGAGAATACTCAAACGGGAAAAGGCGCGGCCTTGGAATTGTCAGTCGACAATGGCGACGCGCGCACTGATGGGCAAGGAATGAATACTATGGTCGGTGTAAAGTGTTTCAAAGAGCGGATACTAATTACTATAGTAATGCAAGTGAGTGGCTAAAAAAAAAAGAGTGTGGTTGGCATACAAGCCTATGAAAGAGGGGTGCGCAAGACCTGCAGAAGGAAATGCAGTAGGAAGTGCGGTAAACTGGCAATCGGTACTGCACGGTGCATACCGGGCGATAAAAGCTATGGCTCGGAATGAGATGCTCTGACGGGATCGACGCTCCCTCCATAAGTTCCAGGAAGCGAGGGGCTTAGCTGGCGCGGCCGCATGAATGCAATATGGATGATGCTGAGCTACCTGGCTGGCGGCATCGGGATGGCGTGGGTCGTCTTAATGGCCCATACTGCAAGTGGAGTGGGTTGGTCCTCGAAATCCTTCATTTTATTATTGGTACGCCAGCCACCAGTCGCTCTAACGGGCTCCAGAATCCAACCACGCCTCTGCCAGGCGTAGAAAAACGAAATAGCGTTTCATCCGGCTTTCCTGATGCGGTAGCGGTTAGTCGTGGACAGTCGGCTCATCACCTTCCGCCGAAATGCAAACAGAGGATACCATGTCAGACTTGTTTTTTTCCCGCAAGGGTGTCGAGACCAGCTTGTCCTCTGACGCCTCAGAAGCCGGCCATGAGGAGTGCTTCGCGAGGCGAGGAGGAGTGCTTGCTTATTCCTAGGGCTGCTCTTCCGCCATACCGGAGCACTAAGGCTGCGCTACGCGGCCTGCATAAGCCTGCGGCTCGTTGCATAAAGCACATCCACCAAAGGAGGTTGGGGGGGGGTCCCCTCCTCCGATAAAACGTCGACATGTAACCTCCGTAGTCCCACCGCAAGAGCTTCACAACCTCACAGCCTCAGCATAAAGTCACCGTCTACTATGTATGTGAAGCGTCTCCCTCGTTGCCCGAAAGCAGATGTTGTGGTCAGGACATCGACATGGGGCCGGGTCAATCCCACAAGCAAAAGACGCCAATACTTGATCTACCATGAGCCGTGCGAGCCGCCGAAGATCCAGTTCTGCCTTTGGCGCACCACACGTGGCCGTGCACCCATGTTTGACGTAGCGAATCCAGCTGTCGCCTGTCAACCTGCTTGTCACGGGTTTCGCCAATTGCCCTGACATCCCTCTTGACAATTCCGACCTCCGCCATCCCGATGCCAGCCCAGCCCAGCCCACCACCGCTCTTACTCACCCCACCATGGCCGATCCGCCATTCTCATCGATCGTCCGTGACAGCATCGCTCCCGAGTACGACGTTGATCCTGCATCGGACTGTGTAGACAATGTCATCCCGGCGCAGGTGCCCTTCACCCCAACATCCGGGCGAGCCTTTTGAGATTGCCAATACAGGCAGAAGCTTTGCAGGGCCTGAGGCGCGCTCACGACATGACGTTGTAGGATGGCACCATGTTCACCAACTTCCATCATACTTTGCCATGAGGATATGCGAAGATGAGTTTTTTTAGTTTTTTAGTTTTTTTTGCTGGACCACGCCAGTGGCCTGGAGATAGCTCTGCGCCATCGGCACAGTACCTTTTTTCTGTTGGTCACCTCCATATTGATTTGCGGTTCACGCTATTCCACTACTGTTTCCCCGCGTGCTCCAATACGTCTTCGGTACCAATCTACGAGCTGTCACTCGTCCACTCACACCAAACAGCAGCTATCTACTGCCCCGAAACCTGCAGCCACCCCGCCCTCCTCGCTCTGGTCGCCTTTGGTGCGGAGAAGATAGCCAGCTTCCCAGTTTTCTAGTATCTCGCCCTTGTAGTCGGCTCCCTTGCTATCTCTCCAAAGACACGCGCCGTAAACGCCCAGCTCACAAATGACACCGCCCCTCTGTAGCTCCCCGTTGCGCAGAATGGCATTCTCCAGTGGAGGCGGCTCGATCATTTCCATCAAAATGTACGCTGGCCAATGGCTCTCGGGGAGCTTTGCCAAGAACGGCGGGATGGCTTTCCGGTAAATGTTATTCCCGCCTCCCTCCCGTTGGGGCTTCAGCACATACTTGACGGCCGTCGACGCGTCTGTAGCAAGTTTCCGTGCTTCATTGCCAGCATCGCTATTGTCCAGGGGGTAAATGGGCGCAAACGTCTCTAGCACGCGCGCAGCGACCTCGTCGTTGGGGAGGAAGCGCTTAAGATGTTGCGAGTGTGGCGTTGCGAGGACCTGCTGCACTTTTTTGCATCCAGCAAGGTGGGTCAAGATGCTAGGGCATTTGATCGCACGGCTCTTCTCAAGATGGAGGCGCGCTACCCAGTCCTCGTCTTTCGGGTAATCGTCTGGCGAGTACCCTGCTCGGAAGTAGACAGTCGTCACTTCGTAGGATGTCGCTGACGAGTTTGGTGGCGTATAGACTAATGTGCGATCCGAGTCAAGCTTCGTATGAGTCAAGGTCTGAGCAAACGGTAAGCGATAGGAGCGGACGCCGTTTTCTTCTAGCAAAGCATATTCGAGATGCCTCTGATCAAACACGTTCCTTTCAGGGTCCTGCACAACGAACAAAACGCAGAGAGGTCGGCCAGTGCGCGATGCTCCGTATGCCTTGTGCGCTGCAGCGAGGCCTTTTGCCAGTGAAGAGGCAGATTTGCTCAACTGTAAAGCCTCCTCTTTGATGGTTGAGAGTGCCGATTTCGGGTAAGCATCAACAGTGAGTAGATACTTGTGCAACGCCGACACTTGGCTAGAGAGACCACCAAATGACGATGCAATGGTGTTGAACTCTACCTGCTTCAATCCAGGTGGAGATTCAGATTGGGACAAGTCTTGATGTACCATGTAATCGGAGCGGAAGAGTCCCAACGAGAGGTCTTGTACGTAGCCCTCTTTTTTGACTTCGAGATGGGTATGCCATAGCTTTGCAACAAAGTCGTCTACATCCAAAAGCTGCTCCACAATGCTCTTCAACCACGATTCGTCTCTTGCGATTGCTGAGTATAACTCGTTGTAAGACTTTTGTATGGCGAGCCCCTGCTCGAAACAAGAGCGTGGGAAAAGACTGGGGAACAGGGTGACGGGAGCTGTGCTCGCCAACACACCTGACGGGTCCTGCGAGGGATTGACGAACGAGGGCGCGGGACGCACCGCTAAGCCATGCGCTATGGACCAGTCCTTGAGATTCTCCAGCAGGTACTGCTCCTCCTCCTGAGACAACTTTGGCGGATACTCTGTACTTGCTATAGATGCCATGGCTGCTGGTACGATTAGACTGTTGCGGAGAGGTTGGATGGATTGCTGGAGAAAGTACCTCTTGAGAAGTTTACAAATGCAGTCGGCGCTAAAGCGATGGTCTCATCTGCCCCGCTACTACCTACTACGGTCGCGAACCGACTCACTTGCTTACATCACTCGATCGGTGAACGACGCCTTGTCTGGCAATACTTATGTGTGATACTGAGCGTCTAATGCCCTTGCCCTTGAGTGCCCTTCCCAGCATTCTTACTGCGCCGCTTGCGATGTATGCGCCTACCCCTCCTCGCGCTGTCACATGACCGCGTGTGCCCGGGTACGTGGCGAGCAAACGGCGTGATACACGACATTGGGGCACACGCCACGCTAGTACTTGCTGGCACGTCTTTTATCTCGGTCTCAACAACACCTTGACGCCCATAGGCCCTCTCAAGCAATCAGCATGTTCGATGATGATCCCTGGCTATGGGGTACAGATGAGCTGGTCGCCAACCTATGTCACTCGCCCATGCTATTCTTGATGGCATCGCATACTGCCGAGAACATTCCGGATAGCTCAGCTCTTGAGACGGAGCTGCGAGCGCAGAAAATGACAGGAAAGACGCTGCTTACTTCGTTTGGAATACACCAAGTAGTAATTACGAACAAACTAAACATATCTCCTATAAGTCGGCGGTTTGCTCTACACTCGGTGATAGAACTGCTCCGAGGAGAATCAAGTGGCTACCATAACCAGCAACTGGCCAATGCGAGTGTAGTACCGCTCAATAACAAGACCCCAAATACTTCGCTAGTTGCACGAATCCCTCCAAGTTCACATATAGCGGCCGACCAACGGGGGACTGGAGAAAAACGAAGCAGAGTTGAGATCCTCCCAGTCGGGCCAGTGCGCCCAACGCCTCAAACGCAGACGCAGACGCACCATGCATCAAACGAGTTTGACCACCTTCTGCGGTGGCAGAATACAGCTGAGGACGACAAGGTGATTGATTTTGCTGCGGAAGACAGTCAAGAGGACGATGATTCCATCGGTGCAGATGGAGAAGATGAGGATGTAGACAATCTGCACGACCCTGACGAGGTAGAAGAACCATCAGGTCGAGCCAAGCTCCCTTCCGAGCAAATCGTCAATATTATTAACGAGTGCATCGATGCTTACAGCAAATCCTGGAAACCAAATGCAGGCGTCCCCCGTGGCGAGGAAGTCGAGTACGATGTCGACACCATGTGGGACGAGGCAGAGGCCTCGGGCCAGAGACAAAATCTTGTGCAAAAGTACGAGGAAGATCATGCATACCTCAGCCATAGACTCGGCAAACTGTGCGATGAGATTGTTAAGTCTGCTGGAAGCAACCCGGTAGGCGAGTGTTCTTGTAGCACGACTGAAGGGAGACTGACATCAAGCTACCATCCAGAATGACGTACGCACGCAATGTCGCAATCTTGAAACCACTATTCAGGCAATGGAGCTGGCCGGTTGGCTAAGGGATATATACCAACTGGAGCCTGTCGATAGCGATGACGAGATTGCAAGCTCAGCCAACGATGCTAGCATAGCATCATTACCAAAACCCCAGGCTGTCACAGCCACTGAGATTATTCATCTGGATACGTCGTCTGAACCTTCAAAAACAGAAGAGGCGGTAGCGACCGTGGAAAAGCCTGGTCGAAATGTGGCTGACTGCTCTGAGAATTTGTTGAGCCACCAGAGGCGGACAACAACGCCGGACTTCATCCTTCGTGATATTGATGGGAATTCCTCGAGCCGCAAAAGGCAGTCGTTGTCACCCGAATTGGCCATTACTCAAAGCATCGAGCCAATAGCCAACATATACCGTCACCCTCTTGATCCCAATGGCCCTCGTTACTCCAGTGGCCCTCGGCACACACCTATTCTCCAAAGATACGGAGACGAACCTGAAAACGCTTCAATCAATTCTGTACGCCGCTGGAGATGGCAAGACTTGACTGATCATCTTGACCGCAAGCGTGTCGTTTCCAAAACTATTCTTGAAATGGATGGTGGCGGTCGCGAGTCGGTTCGCATGCGTGTTCAGCTCATTGAAACGACATATCTAGCAAGAGAAATCGCAGCGTGCACCGACATGTTATGGAGAGGAGAATCAAAACTGCAGGGCGTACTCCCTCGAGATATGGCCAAGATTACCCGCTTTACCAACTTATTTCTGTCGTGGTGGTTCTGCAGGAACTATTTTGATGAACCAAACGCGTCTACGGAAGAGCTAGAAGAGCTCAAGTCTTGTTTAGCAGATGGATCTGCCGGAGTATCTACCTTCTGCGACTACCTTTCTAAAATTATGGCAACGACCTTTAGCGAACAAGCTCTGCAGCACCCTGACCAACCGTCACAAGCAGAGATAATCGAAATATCGGACGACGACTGAGGGCATGCAGTTGACTAATTAGCATGTTGTCTAGTGTTTTTTTCGTGTCCGGTGCGGTGTGTCATCGTAGGACATCTAGGCCTCGGCAGGCATATGATGCCGATGCAGTGAGTATTGCACTACACGCGGCGCCGCTCGGCAGTGTTACTAGCTGTTAGCCGCCTCGCACTCCACACACGCTTAATTCAGGGCTTATGGGTATCTGCAAGCTGATAGGTAGTACTTACATAGTACGTATGCAGAATGCGACCAACGTTTGCTGCTCACGTAAGAATGCGGTCCATATCTCTGGAGACTTGAGATAGTGTCGGGGTCTGAGACGGGTGACACTAATCACGTGGTCTGTACCATATAGTAAGCAGAATGTTCGCCGAGGCACAGGGTCCTGCGTTTACTCAGATGAGCTCGTCTGTACCTTTTTACGTGGAGCCGCTGGTGAAAGAATCTGACAAGATACGAGCGGGGGCTCCGGCAACGGAAGCCATGGGCCCGGCTCGGGGCCCCTCATGCGTACATTCTCACAGAATAACAAGGCCGGTAATATAAACCGTACCTTCATAGTGACGCTTTTAAAGCCCGGGCCCGGAATCCTAACACAGCGGGCCAATCATGGTTGATTTAATTACGGTGGATGACCGGCATGCCCTGGCTCCGCGCTGTTACCGCATGTAACGCAACTTTCGGGATTGACCCATTTTCAGAACATGTCCTGCCGCTCCTTTCCACTTTTCTCTCCAACCCTGACTTCAGCACAAAAATACATATATACAAACCCTCATTGCAGATTCTCGCATATTCACGCCCCGCGCAACTAACCACCATGGAGGCTCTTTTGCGCCAGTCAAAGTCCATGTGTCCATTCCTTCACAAGACGTCACCCGCCACGCTGCGCTCCCTCTCTACCACCACGGCCACCGCTGCCCGCCATGAAGTGTCGCCTGGCGCCGGCAGCATGTCGAATCTTCAGGTGTTCGCTCGCCGTTGCCCCATCATGGGTAAGGCGCTTGCTGTGCAGACTGCCCGCAACGGCAACAATGCACTGGCCGGCGCTTTCGGCGGTGTGCGTGCTTACCACTCGCGCGTGAACCGGGCAAGACTCCATACGACGGCATCCAAGGAGGCTCAGGCTATCGACATTGAGAACCTGAGAGGTCAGAAGGGTACGAATGTTTGCAAGAGCGAATACATGACATCAACAAGCTAACGCAGCACAGGCCTGGCTCCGTTCCCCCACGCACCCCTCAAGCCCGCTGTTAGCAAGCCTTCCAGCTTCGCCACCCCTGTTGCCTCCAAGGGCTCCAATTTCGACTACGAAGGATTCTACCAAAATGAGCTTGAGAAGAAGCACAAGGACAAGTCGTACCGATACTTCAACAACATCAACCGTCTGGCCAAGGAGTTTCCTCGTGCGCACAAGGAATCGGCCGAGGACAAGGTGACGGTATGGTGCTCCAACGACTACCTGGGCATGGGCCGCAACCCACAGGTGCTCAAGACCATGCACGAGACGCTGGACACGTATGGAGCAGGTGCTGGAGGCACTAGGAACATCTCGGGCCACAACAAGCACGCTGTGGCGCTGGAGAACACCATCGCAAAGCTGCATTCCAAGGAGGCCGCGCTTGTCTTTTCTTCATGCTATGTAGCCAACGATGCGACGTTGGCGACGTTGGGAAGCAAATTGCCCAATTGCGTCATTCTCTCGGACAGCCTCAACCACGCTTCCATGATTCAGGGCATTCGCCACTCTGGCGCGAAGAAGATGGTGTTTAAGCACAACGATGTCGCAGATCTTGAAGCAAAGTTGCAGTCGATTCCTGCAGAGTATCCCAAGATCATTGCATTTGAGAGTGTGTATAGCATGTGCGGATCCATTGGTCCTATTGAGGAAATCTGCGATCTTGCTGAAAAGTACGGCGCAATTACCTTTTTGGATGAAGTCCACGCTGTAGGCATGTACGGACCACACGGCGCTGGCGTTGCGGAGCATTTGGATTACGAGGCGCACAAGGCAGGCCGACCCCAAGGCACGATTCAGGACCGCGTAGACATTATCACTGGCACGCTGGGAAAGGCATATGGCGCTGTTGGCGGCTATATTGCAGGCTCTTCTAAGCTGGTTGACACGATTCGGTCGCTCGCTCCCGGCTTCATATTCACCACCTCGCTGCCACCCGCGACCATGGCCGGTGCTCAGGCTGCTATTGAGTACCAGGCAAACTACCAGGGTGACAGGCGCCTGCAGCAACTGCACACTCGGGCAGTTAAGGATGCATTGAATGCCAAGGACATTCCCGTCATCCCGAACCCTAGCCACATTGTGCCCGTACTTGTTGGCAACGCTGAAACTGCCAGAAAGGCATCGGATATGCTTCTCGAGGACTGGGGCATCTACGTGCAGGCAATCAACTACCCTACCGTTCCAGTCGGCCAGGAGCGCCTTCGCATCACGCCCACGCCTGGCCATGTCCGTGAGTACCGGGAGCACCTGGTCGAGGCTGTTGACGCCGTGTGGACACAGCTTGGAATCAAGCGCACCAGCGAGTGGGCTGCCGAGGGTGGCTTCATTGGCGTGGGCGAAGCTGGCAAGGCTGAGGAAGCTCCTCTCTGGACAGATGAGCAGCTTGGCCTTGTTGATGTCATCCGCGAGATGGAGGCCGGCCAGGGCGCGACTGGCATACTTGAGGCTGTGCTCGAGCACGAGCGCAAGGCCACGGCCCAGGCTGTTGCAGCCGCAGCATAGATGCGCAGATGTTTTAGTGTATATGGTGACGATGGTCTGGTCGCTCTTTTGTATAGTTTGAGACCTGGATAGCCTAAGATGATGGGTTAGAAGCGCAGCGCAATACAGTTTTTCCATTGTCTGCCTATATATTGCTCCATGATGTGCGTATGTGTTGTTGTTTGTGCATGTGTGCATGTGGCGGTGTGAATGGTAGTGGTGATGCTGAATTGTGGTGATACAACAGGCAGCGGCGCAGGCAAAGAGTCGAGGTGAATGAATGCACGGTCGGACGCTAGCGGAGCTCGCGATGTCTTGAGCCTGTGCAAGTTCCAGACACGCTTTCATCATCAACCCGCGCCCGCTGCAACGCGACTCTCGCCTTTTTGCTCTGGTCCTGCCCACCAGCCTGGATCCGCGCTTCCTCCCCAGTCTCTGTGTTGCTCATTGACTGTACGGCACGCGCGCGCGCAACCGCCAACTACGCATTGTCGAGCTAGCACTCTCACGAGCAACCACCGCATGCTCGCCTCATATTTTATCAACTCCCAGTTCGCGCCGGTCTCTCGATCCTGAGAGGGTACCACCATGGCTCCCCCGCCAAAGCGAAAGCGACCTGACCGTACTTACTCACAGGATGACGACCGCACCGGCCGCCCGTCACCGCATCGCCCGCAGAACATGGGACTCGCGCATAACCAGCAGCAAACCAACAGCCCGCGCGGCGGAGGCGGAGCTGGTAGGCGGCATAGCAGGAATAACGGCCGCAGCGGCTCCAGCGTGCCCCATAGCCCCAATGTCTCGCACGCATCGCCGCCTGCCACGTCGCCCACCAGCAATGCTTCCTTCACACCAGCCAGGCCGCCTCAGCCGACACCGTCCACTCCTGTGCGCCCGGCTGCCCCGGCGCAGCCCTCAAGACCCACGACACCGCGCCAGGTGCCGGAAAGTAATGAGTATCTGACACTAGAACGGATCACTCATTGGAATGGCGAGGCACGCGATGCCGTGGTACAGGCTGCTTTGTCGGCCCAGCGCGAGGGCAACGTACTCAGCCTGTCAGTCATATTCCACGAAATCATCGAGGCATCCGTAAGCCGTGTCCTGGACGCTGGCGAGTTGGGTTCTATCGTGCGGGACATTGTATCAGTACCGACCGACGACGACATTGACTCAATATCGACTTTCCTCGATACTTTGAGTTCGCTCACGCACGATGAGAGTAAGCAAGCGTCTATAAGGCAGATGCTTGTTGCCGCCAACATCGATGTTTCACGCATGCGTTCCGAGCTCGAGAACGATCTCCTGAAGTCGCTGGGTCTGGTTCGCGATAGTTTTGGCAAGATGGCTGTTCGCAAAGCCACCCACGCACTGTACCGGCAATCCAACTACAACCTCCTGCGCGAAGAGACCGAGGGCTACTCGAAGCTAATGACTGAATACTTCACCACCGTGAACAGCGAACCACCAAACCAGGAGGTCGTGAGCGAGACCTACCAACGGGTAAACGCCCTCATTGGCGCCTTCGACTTGGATATTGGACGGGTCCTTGATGTGACACTTGATGTTTTTGCCAATCTTCTAGTCAAGCACGGCAGGTTCTTCGTCAAGCTATTGCGGACGAGCGCATGGTGGCCCGAACTACGCGGTTTTGACAATATCGAATGGGAGGAACCCGAAGTTCCCACGCTTCCACGCTGGGCTGAGCCGGGCTCCAAGCTATGGTATTACTCGGACGAAGAGAAGGAAGAGCAGCTGCGACTACGCGAATCCCGGGACCGAAAGTTCTGGCAACGTGTGGGCGAGCTGGGCGATCGGGCAGGCGTTCAGGCATTCTTTGAGCTTGGCGCACGCCGTGTTATCTCGAACAACCGACAACCAGACCAAACACTACCTGCCGGAGGTGCATCGCTATCCAAGCAGCAAGCAGCCCGAAAATGGGCAGACGAATGGATGGCGCAAACCAAGACTCTTCCCCCCTCTGGAAATGACATTGCAGCACAGCTTCTCGGCTTCAAGCTTCGCTTCTATGCTTCTGACGTCCGCGATGCTTCAGACGTCCTCCCCGAGAACCTCATGTACCTGATTGCGCTTTTGATCAAGATTGGATTCATCTCCATTCTCGACCTCTACCCACATCTATACCCATTGGAAGAGGATATGGCTGCGCATAAGGAGAAGGTTCTGAAGGCCAAGAAGGAAAAGGAGGACAAGGAACGCGGTGCGGTTTCCAATGCGTTGACTATGGCTGGCGCATTACCTGACGATACACCTGGACAACCTGCCGTTTCCCGCCTGAGGGATACCGAAAGCAAATCGAAGCCGGACACTGAAAGAAATACATCCGTACACCCCGACGAGCCTGCAGAAAAGAAGAAAGACCTGCCCGAGCCAACAGATCAAAAGTACACTCTTCTGAAAAGTCTGCTGTGTATTGGTGCACTACCGGAAGCATTATTCATCCTCGGACGCCATGCCTGGTTCTTGGAAGTCTATCCTGAGCTTCAGGGCCTCATTTTCCGCTTGGCCCACCATTCCCTGAGCAAGATGTACGAAGCATCAAAGCCTGCACCGTTTGAAGAGCCTACCATTTCCATCAAAGGATCAAGTGTACGTGGCCCTCAGAGGCCCAGCGACTTCATTCCTCGACGGACTCTCCGATGGGCCAAGCCTGACCAGAAGGATTCTGACGGAGGTGTTGATTACAAGTTTTATTGGGAAGATTGGGTTGACAGCGTCCCTATGTGCCAAGAAGTGGACGATGTGATCAAGCTTTGTACCAGTCTTTTAGGCTTGGTTGGAGCCGAGTGCGGCAGGGACACTGTGCTCCTGACAAAGATCATACGCATCGGCAAGCAAAATCTAGCCGATGACCCCTCGGAAGAGAACCGGAAACGATGGATCAACTTTTCAGCTACCTTTATCGCGCCTGCGGTATCCTTCACCGGCAGGAACCCTGGAATAATCAATGAAGTGTGGGACCTCTTCAAACACTTCGACACCGCCACTCGATACACTATTTACCAACAATGGTTCAACGGGATGCTCAAGCCAGCCAGCAAGAGAGCTTTCGAACAAGTTCGTGACGAAACCAAAAAGACAATGAGCCGTATTTCTGCTACCAATACGAAGGAGTATGGCCGTAAAATTGCCAAGATCTCGTACGCCAGCCCTGGATGGGTCTTCAAGACAACAGTCAAGCAACTAGTCAATTACCCTAATATGATTACTGCTTTGGTCGAGTGCAGCCGATATCTCACCTTGCTCGGATACGACGTCTTAACCTGGACCCTGGTTACGTACCTTCTCAGCCCCGACAAAGGCTCACACCAGGACGATGGCATGCTATCTGCCCCTTGGCTCAAGAACATTGCTACCTTTGTTGGCAAAGCCTACGCAAAGTACCATTTGATGGATCCGCTCCCAATACTGCAACTCACCATGCGCCAACTCTTGATTGCGGAAGGTGAGCTCTACATGTTGGATGTGCTTGAGCAGATGGTCAAGTTTATGGGTGGAATCAGCCTCAGCGGATCCGTCTCCGAGGCGATGACCCTAGCCCTCTGTGCTGGACCAGCGCTTCGAACGTTTACTTTACAGCATCGCTTGGCGGATTATCGTCACCTGGCCGGCTCTTCTGCGCGGCGTCTGGTTAGATGCCTGAAAGAGACAGGTTTGGGACCGCAGATTCTTATTGCACTTGCGCAGCACGTAGAGGCTTACGTTCACCGTGTTGATCAGCAAGATGTTCCCGACAAGCCGGTTCTCTTCAACGTCGACAAGCTTCGCTCCACCCTGCTTCAGTACCTAGAGCTTCTCCGAGCATACGTTACCGTGGATGACTTCGACGCCAACTTCCCGCCTCTGATCGAGATGATGTCTGATTTCAACATCGAGCCAGATGTCGCCTTCACTATCGCTCGTGCAAGTATAGCGGCCAAGGCTAATGAGTTCCGAACTGATCAACGCGCGAAACTCATTGCCAACACGCAGTCAAATTGCGACACTTCTATGACAGGCAGTGAAGAAGAGTCAGCCACAAACGCCGCTAAAGCCGAAGTAGCAGCTATCGAGACAACAAAGACGAGCGAAGATGTCGAAATGGCAGATACAGATGCATCTGCCGTCTCTGAGAAGCCTTCACTACCCGAAACTCCAAACGCAGAAATTGAGCGCTTGGCAGCCCAGCTTCGAGAAAAGTTGCCTGGTAAGTTTAGCAATCACCCCTGTTTATCGTACTTCGTCACCTTTTGGCAACTCTCCCTGCCGGACGTCGACATTGGAGGAATCGATCAACAGTACAAAGAAACGATTGAATACTTTGAGCGGCAGCTGCCTGCCCCAGTCCCTGATCGTCGTGGCTATCGATCCAACGTTCCGAAGGCGGAGACTGATGGCGCACGACGGGCAAAGCATGAAATCCCTAAACTCAAGGAAGAAAGACAAAACGTTACACAAGCCAACGCCGCGACCCAAGACAGCCTCAGGGCTGAGCTCAAGGGATGGTTTGCTGGTATACCGATGATGGGCCCACAGTGTGATGCGTTGCATAATGCTTTGCTTCAAGACTGCTTTGTTCCACGCAGCCGCATGTCGCTGGAGGACGCGCAGTATGCCTCGTCCATGCTCATGTTCATGCATAGCTCAGGCGTTCCTGGATTCCGCTCGAGTAGATTGTTGGACGTTCTCTTCAGTGTCAACAGACTTACAAGCATCATCAGCATGTATACCGAAGCAGAGTCACTATCCTTTGGTCGATTCCTTAGTGACATACTTCGTGAGCTACAAGCTTGGCACGAGAACAAGGACGATGCATACGCCAAGAACGCACTAGGACCAGGGAAGAACCTCCCTGGTTTTGGAAGGAGTTATGATGCCAATGGGAACGCCACCAATTTCTTTACGTACGATCAGTTTTGTATGGTATTGTTCAAGTGGCACAAGTCGCTTACTACTTCACTGAAGACTTGTCTTGAGACTGGTCGCTACATGCAGATGCGCAATGCTATCAACATTTTGCATGCTTTGGGCAGTAACTTCCCCAAGGTTCAGAGCTTGGGGACAGAGCTGAAGCAGACAATCGAACATCTGAGCAAGAACGAGGAGAGAGGCGATCTTAAGAAATCCTTGGAATCGGTCCTGGGTCCTATCACCAAGGGTGAGAAGTCATGGCAGGAGGACCATGTATTCCGTAATGTAAGTCCATCTGATTATCTGAATATCCGACGGCAAACTGACGTAATCCAGGTACCTGCACCAACACCTGCTCCCGGAAGTACGGCCAGTGCTAGTGACAAGGCTGCGACGGAAAACAGGAAGCCTTCGCAAACACAGGACACAAAGCTGAATGCATCGGCACTTGCTTTCAAGCCAACTCCTGAACCGTGAGTGAAGTATTGATACCGCCACTCCCAGTAATGAGACTGATCGCCCCTCTTAGAAACGGAACTCAGCAAACTCCTCTGCGGGACATGGATGAGAACACATTGAAGCGTAATGTTTCTACACCCGGAACTCCTGCGCTCTCTTCAAGAGAAAGAGATGCGATTAATCCCGCATCCAACCAGTCCGAGGCTCAGCCATCTACTCCATCTCAGCAACAAGAGCTGGTGATGGGCAGATCTGCCCCTAAGCCGGGTCCTCCAATGCACCCCTCATCTGTACCACAAAGACCAGATGGTAGGAATATGCCCATGCAACCCGCCACGGCTGGAAGACCATCGCATGCTTTGCCATCACGGCCGGACTCACAGCCATCGAGGGCACGACTATCAGAACGTCCTGTTATGGATCGGCTGCCGGAAGCTGCGCATAGCCGTTACGACAGCCGAGGTCCTCCACAAGGTGACTATGGCCGACTGGACCGCCCTGGAGACGTCGGGCGTCACCGTGAGCCATCTCCTAGTCGTCGTGGGCGAATGCCTGATGGTAGGACGCCTGAAAGGATACCCCCTACGGCCGAACATCGAGAATGGTCTGGCAGAGAGCGCGACTATGAGGACCGCACTTTGCGGGCACCGCTACGAGATACACGAGCGCCACCAGTTCGACCACCACCCACCTGGGATGCGCGTGACGCTAGAGACCCGAGAGATTCACGTGAGCGTTCTGACCCTCGTATGCACCCTCTACCTCCGGCTATGGAGACTCGTCGTATGCCGTCTTCTACCTCACCGAACAATGAATATCGACGAGAGGTTCCCCCAGCCAACGTCCCTTATGGTATGGAGCAGAGTGACAGGCCTCAACGGCTGCCCCAGGCGCCAATGTCGGCTAAGGAGGAGCCCACGGTCAATCCCGCTCGTGCTGCCCTCATCAATCAAGTCGAGCATGGCAGACACGAAGCACCAAGGCCTGATCGTGACAGTCGTCGGGAGCGCGATTCTCGTATGAATTCTCCTCGTCATGGCGACGATAGGCGCGGGGAAGATCGTCGGATGGAGGAACGCTTGCCTGGCTATCATGGGCGCGGCGATATGATGCGTGAACATCGAGATGACCGTTCTCTACCTCTACCACCCAACAATCGAGACCGATGGGATGAAATGGGATCGGGCGCACCTACAGGACCGCGTGGCGGACGCAACGATCCCACCACATCATCTCGTGCGTCAAGGGACATGTTTCAACCAAACTCTGGCCCACGATCCTCGGGACACCAAGCCCAAGATCCTAATTACGGAAGACTGAACCAACCCTCGGAGCCTGGACCACCATTAGGACCCCGCAGTGAGCGGACGTCGTCACAGTCGCAACCTCCTACACCTACTGCGCCTTCTGGCCCTGCAGCATCACTACCTGTAGGCGTTCACCCCAGTAGGCTTGTTAATATTGAAGCCAGAGGACCCAATGGTCCGCCACTGCAGACGAACATACCAAACGCCCCAAGCGGTCCGCGAGGCTCCAACCGAGCATCTCAGGGCCAAATTCCGTCATCGCCAAATGGCTGGGGTCCTCCTACAGGGCCTGCAGCTGGAGACCGGGGGTCAAGAAATGGTGGGAACCCTTTACGGACTATCAATAATGTATTGTCGGCGAACACGCCTGCTGAAAGGTCTGGTGATCGTAATGTCCCGCCTGCCAACCCACCAGTTCGTGGTCGCGGAGCCGCCCGAGCCAATGGACCGATAGATGGATCCGGTGGCACGGTAAGTCCGATGTTGCCACCGCCTCATGGTTCAACGCCAAACCAATATCAGAGAGGCGGTAGAAACGATGATGGTCAAAGCAGGGTAGAGGGTATCCTGCAGGAAGAGATTCGCTCAGAGTCTCGTAGCCACAAGGACAGCAGACGGAGTGAAAAGTCAGGACGAGAGCAATCAACAGATCGACCCGAGCGTCGCTCTGATGAACGAAGCAGCCGCAGTGGGACTTCGGATCGCATAGAAGGCGAGCGCAGCTCTGAGCGTGAGCGTGGAGGACGAGAAAAGCGTGGTGGTGATAGAGAAAGCAGCCGACGAGATCGCGAACGGGAAGGCGAGTCGAGGTTAGGGCGGGAGCCACGTGAGAGCAGCAGGCGTGAGCGAGGCTCCCGCGACGAGGGGCGAACTTCGGGAAGGGACGAACGCGATAGGCGAAGCCGAGGAAACGGCGGAGGAAGTGGGGGAGACGATGGTCGCAAGAGAGGCCGCGATCCTCAGGACCAAGCACACGGTGATGCAAAGAGGAGGCGATAGAATCATCCCGCATTGGCAGTCAGGGAATTGCTTATCAGATGCAAAGATGAGGGATAATGAAAGGATTGTCAAGAGCAGCAGAGGTCATCCGCCTCATCGAACAACATGTTGTCTTGTTTTCTTATTTCGCTGTTGTTTCCAGATTCAGCGAACATTCAAACAGGAAAGGAGAGGGGGAAAAGTTGCATTACACGGCGTCCATCTATCGATTCTTGTTCTAC